>JABBOT010000080.1:35740399-35903817 GCA_016165875.1 Acanthopleura granulata | reverse complement strand
AGTAGTGTTTATTAACATTTATTTTCTAGCCTTGCATTTTAAATTGATTCTTATTGCTCTTTACTGCGTAGCCCATGCTTCGTATTAAATTTGGTGTTAAATGATGTTTATTTAATATTTTAGGTACCAAACATTTTTGGAACTAGTGATTTGAGGTGCTATTTAAAACTTGAGGTTTAATTCCCTGCTGTTTGACTTATCTTTGGTATTCTTGTATTGAGGTTTACTTAAACTTTAACATAAACCTTAATTCCTAAGCATGGAAATGTTTTGGACCCGGAGTATGTATTAAAATCCGATGCCAGGATTGTGTCAATAAAGTTTTTGTTCCAATACCTAAAACTAGGTCAATCAGACCTTACTCTTTATCCGGCGTCCAACTTTCCGCGTGGCACATACATGTGATTATTAATACGTGCAATGATTTATCATACTTCCGTAATAGTTATTATTTTCTCTGCTCATCCGCTGCGATTTACTTGGTCACCCGGCCAGCATCACGGCACATCGATTATCTTAGGCTCTAGAGACGAATCGTGCTAAATAAATAATTAAGTGATATGTTAGTGCATCATGTCTGGATAATGGTTTTCAATTAAACCGAAATATCGACCAAAATTGTACCATTATTTGAAGTTACCTCACTATTGCTGTTCATTAAACAACAACACGGCACTGAAGCATCCCTTCCGCCATGTTCAAATGGCTTGCGGGGAACATTTTCCAACAGAACTCAGATTTGAACACAGTATCGTGTGTATAAAGCCAATATGGATGTGTCTGTTGGGATTTTTGTCGGGATTTAAGTCGCTTTTAACATTATTTTGATAACACATAATTATCATCTAGGTATCCTCGGGCACCGCTTTACTGAAAATCCACGGGGAAAAACTGATGGCCGATCCAGTCAGGGTACAGTGACATCGGGCAGATCCATACTTGCATGACCTGGTGGCTTATCTACATTTTTAATCGGAAGTTCAGCGAAGTTCTCGGTCACGACGATGCAGTCATTTGTTTCAGATCATTAGTGTCACTATGAGGTAGCAACAAAAATACACAGTGTGCAGCTAAGGAAACAATTTAATCTCTTTCAACGAGCGTCTGGTTATTGCTTAATATTTGGAAAGGAGTCTGAATAAAAAAACCCTTTCAGCCAAACTCAATTACAGAATTTCAGCCTTCAACTGTAGACACTGGCGAAGCCAAATCGTAGTCCCTTGTCAATATAGGCTTTGCTAAAGCCGAGCATAGCGATTTTCTCTACAGGTCTGCAGGTTCGAGTTTGTAGAGACTCCTGTATGACATTATCGCCTCATGAGGCATATGCTTGTTATAAATCTTAGGTAGGATCTTTCATTACTAAACGTTACATCTCTCCTTTTCATTATGGAGATTAGATTTAAGATATAGCTATTTTAAATGGTCTGTAGAGTTATCACATCTCCGAAATACTTCTAGTCATCTGATTGATCTATCCGCCTTCCAGAGGCTGCTGTTTTCGCCAAACAAGCAAGTCATAAAATATTTTTTCTATATCCATACGAAGGCAAAGATGCAAGTACTGGCCGAAAGCAACGCTTGTTCACAATGTGGTCTATGATTCAATAACTTTCTTGCTTTTATTCTCCGAATATTCAGCAACTATCAACAACCACATGTAGCATCTATATAGCAGTCGACTTAAGGCAAGTATATTTTTCTCTGCCCAGTAAGTGCATAAATCAGATCCTGTGCTCTTCATGCCATCTTATAAGCCGCCACGCCGGTCTCGACCACACATTGGCAAATCGTCTCTGAGTTGGCTTAAGTACCGTTATTAAATTAAACAAAAGTCGTCTGGAATGCTCTCCATTGTGATAAATCCGTTATTCCAGAAGTTATTAGAGAGGCGTGTTGCGTGGGTATATATAGCTTGATATACAAAAGGCCTGTTGCGTGGGAGTATGTCCTGATACACCACCCGCATGTTGCGGGGTATTCGCCCTGATATTTCTTTCCAAAGATCAACATTGCTACCCGAGTACGTAATCACAGCGTTAATTTCTTCGTTTTTTCTGTACCGTGACAAAAGTTTCGCCAGCAATTTCGTCGCCTTTATTGCTCTCGGTTGGGACAGCCCGTCAGTACCACAGTAAACATGTATACTGCTATAAGAGTGGCAGTAATTTGTTACCGTTCGCTAATCGACAGACGTCTACTGAATCCGATGAGCCGTCGCTATGTTTGCCTGATGATACGGTCTGTCAGTCGGCATGTTTTGACTTCTGACATATGAACCTAAATTCGCCTCTAACTCGGTTTGTTACCTCTACAAAATGTAGTTTCTAATCCGAATGGAATCAACAATTGGATTGTTGTCAATATCATAAACCCAGAGATTCGGCCAGTCCTTTGTGGGCTTTATGTCCGTATTGTCAAGTTATCTCATTAGTATATAGCAACAAGGATATACTTCATGACCTACAATTTCGGCCTCTGCAGGATTATGTATCGTAAATTCAAGACTTCGCTTTCGGTTTATTAAGCACCATACTAAATCTAAACCCAAAAATTCACATCGGCTTTGAAGGCTTATTTCCCTAGGAAATTCGAGTTTTCTCTTGAATATTGGCACAGTGGTACGAGGCCTGCGATAGAATATGCTTGTGATCGTAAACGTTTGGAAATGACAATAACGGCCTTTGAGTACTTGAAGGTATTTTTGTCTTTGTTGATAAAACGGCTTTTAGCTTGTGATACTGAATCATCAGTTCGTATCAAATGGTCCAAAGTACAGCAATTGGTAGCAATAAATAGATAGGGAAAATAGATAAAGGGTTCCAGAAAAGTAATTACCAATTATTGATTGATCATTGATTACCGTATCCTCCAAAAAAGTTCTCTTCGTCATATGGCTGAAATACTGTCGCTGCTTACTTCTTTCTTTTCACTATTTTATGCCAATAAACACAAGAATGCAAAAGCCGTTTCGTCATATGTAATTTATGTATTCACATGTTTAAGTGGGCGTTAACATCACTCACAAAGCTAAATGTATTTGGTCTTGACGACGGCGGTCTCATCCATGGGTTGAGGAAGCTGATGAATATGATACCACCTGGGAGGCACACAGTTATGGTAAGATCAATATGTAGGCTCAATTTTCCTGGGGAAGTCAAGTGATCTCCAGTGAATTTCTTACAAGACCACATAAAACCTCTGGTAGGACGGCTGCCATCAAGGAAATCTCAAGAGTGTCTGTCAGAGACTGGGGATGATGAAGTACCTCAACTGTAGGGTCACGATGCTGATTACCGAGGACGAAAGCTACCTGGTATATGAACCCAGTGAGGTTATGTTCTCTATGCATTAGTCGCCACGGCTCAGGCTGCTTCTTTCGAGCACAATTTTGTCCGCGCCCGGAATAAACACCGCCTTTGGTCAGGTACATGACAAACCTCCTGACGGAAAGCTGCAACCGAACAGGAAAGAGCTGGATTAGAACAGGCGACTTCATTGGTCTATGGTTGGATGGGTGCGAGGAAACAAACGCTTTGTCTAAGTGAATCACTCAAGGAATATCACCAGCGATATGGGTGGTTGTTTAACACACTGTTTAATGTCTTTTGGGCCAGAAATGTAGTGGCCCCAATAGATGCCACCAGAAGTTCTCATTTATAATCTCGCTGACTGTCAAAAATTGAACATCAAATCATTTCACTTTCAGTCCCACCTCGACGACAACCAACCAGTAAAACTTAATTAGAGTCAAGCCCCTCTACGACCTGTGTGGTCCGTTAATAGGTGTAGTTTTTAGGGGGTGGAGGGTGGTGGTGGGATGGATTACTGAATAGCGTAGGATGAAGTGCTTTTAACTCCTTGAATTCATTAACATTCATTTCAGAGGCGGACGCATGTCGTTGGAGGGTTCATACCAGCCTGAGGCTCGACTGGAATTATATCAGCGGCTTATATAAATTTCACTAAAACACGTTCCTATGGATACATGATGAAGTATTACGTGCTAATATACGAGAATAACAAGTAATTTAAACGTGATAGAAGAATCAAATGGTTTTCCAAAGTATTCTAGAACTGATAATGAAAGAGTGCGTCGATAATGCCAAAGGTTTATTTCGCAACCTTGTTGACTTTGATAAATAATTTGAGGGAGATGATTGCATTAATTTAATAGAAACTCTAATGACCCATGCCTTCGGCTGTTGTTTTGGTAAGGGTCAATGTCAAATGTTCCTGGAACATATTCCATATTTCTCCCTTGCATTTGCTTCAAAGTGGTTGTCTGTGTCTTCACACAAGTGTGGGGGCCTCCGTGGCTCAGTCCGTTATCGCACTAGCGCAGCGCCATGACCGAAGCCTCCCACCAATGCGGTTGCTGTGAGTTTAAGTCCAGCTCATGCTGGCTTCCTCTCTGGCCGTACGTGGGAAGGTCTGCCAGCAATCTGCGGATGGTTGTGGGTTTCCCCCGGGCTCTGCTCGGTTTCCTCCCACAATAATGCTGGCCGCCGTCGTATAAGTGAAATATTCTTGAGTACGGCGTAAAACGCCAATCAAATAAATAAATCAAATAAATCACACATGTGTCCCGTACTCTGCAATCTGGGAAATATCAGTAAATAACCGAGAAAGATGATCCTGTTGGTCAAATACATTCTCGTTTGGAAGCGTATAAAGATAACATTGTACACAAAGGACAGGGACTTGATCTTCTTCGAAATCCGATAATGTCTTTTTAAATCTCACAAGGACACAGAATCCTGAATAATTCGACCTGCGGGTAGCAGCACAATAATAACGTTTAATCGGAAGTAACTGGTTTCCTGTCGAAGGTCACTAAATTCATAAACACATGAACCCAAGAAGCCAACCTAAAGCCTCATCATCCGACAGTAAATATCCTCAGAAATATTAAATGGCACAAGGAATTATTACTGCAAAGTGTATCTAAACGATGTACTGGTAAGGCAAAATTATCGATTGTACTACATCTAAGCGCGTGCGTCGATCACCAAACTTTGTACATCAATCTTCAACAACACCAAGGTCACAGGTGTCAAGATGATGAGGCGTGAAGTGATGTGAGAAAATACAAAAATTCTCAGTCGTTGTTTATATCAATCCATGATATATGTGCATTCCCTGTAAAGTATACACACGATGATCCTTATAGTTTCATGCCCAAGGGCACCAGTGGTGAGGATAAGCGTCGAAGCGTCTCTGAGGGAAAAGCTTGTCTTAGTGTATAGTGTCAGTGATATAAAGCGAACACAAAGTGTGGAATATGCGCTGTGATCAGTATGCTGGATAAAACGGTAAGGTTGAAGGTTGAAATATCTTCTGTCCATTAGATTTGAGCTTTCCCGTTTCCATGAGCTCCTCTAAGCCTTCTTAAACCAGGCAGAAAGAGACGAAAAAGTATAATCCTCACAGACCCCAGAAAATTCGCATCGTGTACTGCAGCAACTCACGAGGGACTAATTTTCCCTACTGAATAAGGTCTGTTAGACGTTATTCATCGATATAAGTCTTCTGTTTTCTTCTGTCTTCTGTTTTGGCTGTGTATGTCAGCCACATAATCACATAGCAACTCCTACCACGGCAAAATGCTAAATTTCATCCAAGTATTTTATATCTTACATTCGCTGAATTCCGTTCAACATTGGTACCAAGGCCGTGTTCAGTGCTACAAGTTAAGCTAGCATCTCTTGACGAACTAACGAGTACTACCCGAACAATTATGGTGTCTGAGTTTTTCACCCTTCAAGAAGCTGACGGACAAAATTTCCATTTATTTCCAACATTTACTCCCATGCAGCAATATATTCTCGCTCGTTTATCCTATTTAGAATTGTCCCGGGCGTTCGAAGAATATCCACACACAAATAGATTTTAAGCCTTTGTTTTGATTAATTACTGAATTTCAATCGCTACAGATAATTGTAAAATGCTTCTGTTTTACCTCCTGTTAACATTCCTCTGAGTTAGGTCCTTATAAATTCTAACTGCTACTTCATCTAACGCTAAGTTCATTGTGATAGAATTGCCTTGAGGGTCAATATCCATGTTTTCTTCTTTACGATCCGGTTCGATTGAAGAGAACGCTTGCCTACAATTTCACCGCATAATTGATCGTATCTCCGATAATTTAAAAGTTCTTATTCTTGAAACAATGCAAAAATCTTTTTACTAACTATGATTCCTAGACAGTTCTTGGAGAACACATTCACTGTTTCAGTTATTCTGCACTTTGTAGAATGTTAAAATGGTGAAGTATTGGCCATATATCATTTGTTCCCATTTTTTTTTGTGAACATTATTTGACTAATCCTAAATTTCTTTCGCTTTTTCATTACTCCCGTTTATCTGACAGCCTTCAGTTTAAAATGTGTCTTCTGTCTACGTAGTCATCCCTTCACATCTCTCCAATTCTTATCTATTTGTAGATTTGCAAACCTACACATCTAATACAACTTAATAGTCATACATGTATAACCTATACTTCAACAATGTCATTTCTTCAACAGTTAAAAATAACTCAGATACAAATAACATCGGCATAACAGAGAAAATGCACTAACAAAACTTACACGACTTGGGGTTGATGTTATATATTACCTATCCCGATGTAATAGCTGGAGATCACTGGCCCAATCTTCCCTATGTATTGTTTTGTACGCGTACGTTTACTTAATTCAATGCCATAGTTTAGAAGGTATGTTGTTATGAGTTCCCAGTTTACTTATTTATTCATATATTGGATTGGTATTTTGCGCCCTATTTGGCATTTTGGTGAGAGGAAACCTGGATCTGGGGAAACCCACAAATGTCCATAGGCTGTTGTCAGACGTTCACATTTACGACCGAACAAGAAGCCAGAGTTGTCAATTAGACGCACAGTTGTTATTACAATGTTGCTACCGAATTCATACAGTTTTATAACGACGAGATACTTGGCCTGGGGAATCGTTGTGTATAGGATGACAAACTGGCTAGTCTGTTCATGGAGGTTGTCTGTTTCACTAGTCTTATACATGAATATAGCGCTCTAAATGTGACGAAAGAGCTGGATTTTGTGTAATTCTAGACCGTCTAATGAATTAGCTTGACTGTGTTTGTACCCAGTTCTTTTTAGTTAGTGTGCTAAGGGATGTGTAGGTTTTAGGGCATTTTAGAACCAGTTGGCAATAAAACCTTGAGAGAAGGTCGAATGTCACCGATTACTTTTGTCAGCTTTCACAATGGGTCACCGATTGTTTTATTTGATTTATTTATTTCATTGGTGTTTTACGCCATACTCAAGAATATTTCATTTAAACGACGGTAGCTAGCAATATGATGGAAAGAGAAACCTACGACCATCGGCAGGTTGTTGACGAACCTTCCCACGTACAATCAGAGAGGAAGCCAGCATGTGATGGACTTGAACTCACACCGACGGGGTTGATGATAGGCTTCTTGGTCATTTTGCTGCGCTAGCGCAATTTAACCACGGAGGCCCCTGGTCACTCCTAATTTTCGCTCTCTTTGCTATAATCTTTTATATGACCCTTAAAGATCTCAGCGACAAATTTTCTGCCACCTGACTAAGCAGATTTGATTATGAAAAAAACTGATATAACTTTAAACAGATCTTGATTTTTCTGTCTTGTTGGATAACGATGTCGGGTGCCTAGATGTAATGTCAACAGTCTGAGTCTAGCTTAGTCATGATGAACAAACCTCTTAAGTTTCCTTTATTCTCCACTCTACTGGTGATTCGTCGATTGGACTTCGTCCAGGCTGCATAACGGTTTCGAGTGCGCATAACCGGGATTTCTTTCTCAGAGTAAAAACCATTGTAATAATCGGCAGTCTGAAACAATTCAACTTGCTTTGGCAAAGATGACCGTGTGTTTAGGGTTTTCTCTCCCTTTCTGCTTAGGCGCTGGATAAGTCGAAACACCTGTCTTGTGTTATTTTACGTTGTGGCACAGTTTGTAGTAATTCTTCGTATTACCTCTTGGACGAATGTTGAAAGCTATAACTATGTTTTCAGCAGAATATCCCCACCCCACAGCTGGGGATGGTCGTGGGTTTCCCCGAGCACTGCGCGGTTTTCTCTCAACATAATGCTGATCCCCGTCGTATAAGTGAAATATTCTTGAGAACGGCGTAAAACACCAATCAAATAAACAAATAAATCAAACCCACGGTTAAAAATTAACGTCTATGCAAATGTGGTACTCCATTGAAGGTACTGCATGATTTGAGCAACTGGTCTATAGCCCTGCCTATTGTGGTTAAATTTTCAAGGTATAAAGATAGGGAGCTGGTTAGGCTGAAGGCCAGGGAATCACTGTGGCAATCCCTTCAGTGTAAATAAGCAGTTAACTGTCGAGACTGTGAACATGCGAAGGGAGGTCATCCTGATTATGTCACTGGCAAAACATGAGGGTCCGTGCTAGTTTACCTTTCGCCCTGTCTTTGCATAACCGCAGACAATAGAGCACACAGGCCAACATCTGCTCCAACAACACTCCGGCCCTGACCCTAACGTGACGTCTGCCATACCCGCGGAGCTGAGGACTTCGGTTTAAGCCTTACAGATTAAGGAATCAACAATAAATGTTTTACTGTCGTTAGAAATATACATAGTTCGATAAAATCATACGTAAGTATCAGTCACGAACAATGCAATTTCTGTCTGTGCCAAGTGAGAGTCCGTTAAGGTGAAAGCCTTTCCCCACCTTTATTTGCTTTATACTTGAATGATTTAGAAAGTTATTAAGAGCAAATAACTCTCTCTTAAACGGAGTGAAAACATTAATCGATGAAATAAGTAGGGATATGGATTTATTTATGCATTTATCGTTATTATTATATGCAGATGACACCATTTTGTTATAAGAAACCCAAACTGGCATGAAAGCTGCACTTTCAGCCTTCGTGATACGTGTGAACTCAATGTTAACCCGAAGAAAACAAAGGTTGTCATTCTTTGTAAACACAGGTCAACTAATTTACCACAGTTTTTATTTAATTGAAATGAAATAACTATCATTGATGAGTACTGTTACCTAGGATTAATGATCCTAGGTAACAGGAAATATGCGGGGAAATATACCTCCGCACAAAGCAGTTAATCTCACAAGCTAACAGAGCTCTGTCCGGTGTCGTTAAAATTCGAAAAATCTATACTTACCTGTTGATATCCAGCGGCAACTCTTTGAAAAAATGGTTCAACCTATAGTCCTTTACGGTTGTGAAATATGGGGGTATGAAAATACTGAAATAATAGAGAGATTCTTTCTGATATATTGTAAAAGTATAGTTGGGGTTAAAAATTGTACACCTAATTTTCTTATTTATGAAGGACTTGTAGAATACCCACCATACTTGTAGAATACCAACCATACATGAAGGACTTGTAGTATACCCACCATACATGAAGGACTTGTAGTATACCCACCATACATGAAGGACCTGTAGTATACCCACCATACATGAAGGACTTGTAGTATACCCACCATACATGAAGGACTTGTAGAATACCCACTATACATGAAGGACTTGTAGTATACCCACCATACATGAAGGACTTGTAGTATACCCACCATACATGAAGGACTTGTAGTATATCCACCATACATGAATATATATATTAAAATATTATCTTATTCTACATTACTCATCCACGGCAATGAAAACAAACTGTCTGTAGTTTTACATCAATTTATGTTTGCTAACCGCCAACAAGCAGCATTGGTGATGAATTCCATGTTTTGTTTGAATGCCCAAACTTGAGAGCCGCTAGACAAAAATACTTACCAAGGTATTGCTACACGAGACCAAACTCAATGAGCCCAATAGAGCTGTTTCAGACGGTGAACAAGCAAATCCTACTTTATGATGTTAAATTAGCGAACATTAGATATAAGGAGATTGAAAATTGATGCGATCAACTGTCAGAATAAACATGTAGATTACTATATTAAAACTTCAGGAATTAGCACACTGACACTTTTGTGGCGGAATAGTAAATCTGTTTTTCTGGAAATGCATACTACTATCAAGAATATGTTCCATATATAACTATGACAAGACAATATTATTATTGTATTATTGTTTTCCCCAATATGTATGACTTAGTTATTGTAAAGCGTAGTAAAAGGCCTATAGTTTTGCTTCAATAAAAGTTATCTGTAAAGTTAAACTTTGTATACAACTGAAAACGCAAAAAATATCCCAGGTCATGTATACATATGTATTGATATAATTATGACGCCAGGTTAAAGCTGTTTATGTACCCCTCTCGTGATAGGCTGTAGCCCTTTTTAGTGAATAAAAGAAACTTGAACTCGAAACACTTATCCTGCGTATGTTGAATATTCTCGACCCTGTGGGCCTGACATTTTATTTGATTCTCTATACCATATTTTGGGGGTTATTCTAAAATCCGAAGCACTTTGTAACCAAACTAAAGAGACATACGAAGGATGATTATATGCGACCTTCTTCCACTTATCTGAGTCGCCAGATATACATTTACAACACGGGCGTAGCTTTTGCTGACAAAATTGAGCTTTCTTTTGCTATGTGAAGTTGACAACGAGCTTTATGCTTTTGCTTTATTACTCTTATAATATACCCTTTGCCGGTTGTTACTTTTTCTTTAAAATAAAATTATTTTGGTCTTACCTGTAACGCAGATAACTGAAGAAAAGATAAAAACGGAAGATAAGTAAACTAGGATAGCCCAGGCTAAAGATAATGCTAAAGGGATTTCTAGAAATAATTGACATTAATCTGTCTATTATATTCCATTTGTCAGTTTCATTTTGCTCATTATCTGTCAACAGACGCGTACAGCTACGTCTGAATAACCACGTATCACCCTAGCAACAGCTACATGTACTAGATGCAGAATTACACTGCAGCCATTAGCCCATTAGGTTTCTTGCTTTGCAATTAACGATCAAAGGATGTATCTAGGTGTCCCATTCCTATTCACTTTGATGTATGTCAAAATCTCTTTTTTCCACATCTAATGACATTAATATTATTGGTGGAACGCCATGCGGTGATTGTATACAGCTTATTGTATCTGTTTTTTTTCAGCATAACTGTTCACAAAGATGACAGGTTCAGACATATTTCAAAAAAAGGAAGCAACCTGAATACTGTACCTTGTCCGTGTCTAGTCAATACCGAGGTTCAGATGCTGGACAAAGTTTTTTCTAATCGGCTTTGCTGCATGTTTTGTAGCAGACCCAAACTGGAACAAGAAATAACATTTTCCTTCCCAGTTTTTAACAATGCGTCTTGTACTGTGGCTCATTACCAAGGTTTTTCGTGTCTTACTGGATTTTATTTGGACACTATCTTACATAGTGGAAGAACCAATGTAGACAAACGTGCAAAGGCACATCCTTTCCAGTTGGCCACTATTTCACTCCACAGATCGGAATAAAAATTAGAGTTTTCAAATTTTCTTTCAGAATGGTGGGAGGAAACCAAGCAAAGCCTGAGGTAGGGGGAATCCACGACCATCCTCAGGTTGCTGGCAGACCTACCAACGTATGGTCGGAGAGGAAGCCAGCATGACCTGGACTTGAAATCACAGCGACCACATTGGTGAGCAGCTCCTGGATCATTTTGCCGCGCTAACCAACTGAGCGAAAGAAATATATACATTTATGCCAAAAATGTGAATAACAGATTCATGCTCTGTCGGAAATTTTCAGGATTGTCAGTGATGTTAATCCCAGTAAATTACTGGTCTAGAATTACTAAAAATGTTGTATTGCCTTAATATTTAATATCCATATCACTTGAAAATATAAAAACAAGGTAAACCAAACTAGGGGATTCTTAGGCTACGATCAGAATCCTGATTTATGCAGGAATACTATGCATAAAGATATTACATACACAGAATAAAATCAGCGCAATGACGACAGTGTGATAGCTGACAAATGGTGACAAATAATATTTCATAACACAGCCCCTAGTGAGTTTACGTCCGCCACGGTTTTATACCAATTGTTCACGTAAATGCTTAAACAATAGAAACTGTTTACCGCCCCTAGCACCATGTCTTGAGTTGAATTAGGCGAAATATGCAGTGGTGCAATTTATTAGATACGTTTTCTGAGTTATTCAATGGTTGGAAAGAAGAACAATGAGACTTGTGAGTCAATGAGTTTATATCTACCGTCCGAGATTCTAAAGTCCATGTCATTTAAATATAGGTTCTTTGTGGTACGGCACGCTTAAGCCAAGTAGAAATTTCCTGTGAAATTTGACTGAAGTGTGTACTTGGTCATGTCACAACTCATTTCACTGCTTCCCACTTCTATTTGAATGATTATGCTATCACGTTCCACGATGAAGCCTCCAGCTCGAAAACAGGCTTTTTGAGTTGAATAATATGAATCAAAAAAAAATATTATAACTATGCATTGTTTGCAATGATGCGGACATCGAGCATGTCTATGTGTAGAGATTGTGGAGTTATGTGTTGCGAACGAAAGATAATTTTGGTGGAGATTACGAGTAATTTACAGGTAAGCAGACTGATAACCACGCTGTACCTGACAGGTCGACTTGATTTACGGCTTTGGGATTTAGAAGAATGCCTTCCGGAAGATCTTCCTTCATTTTCCAGACTGATTTCAGAAGGCTTTGAAGCCCTTCTAGAAGCGGGAGAGCTCGAGTCAACTTACATATGTATAAAAATTACATATATACATAAAAAATATATTCTAGAAGAAGGTGAGTACAAATCGAATCGATCTGTCATCTCAACATCTCACGCCTTCTACTCCACTTAGTTATTCAGGAGTTAGTCCGATCGAAACACTTTACCCTAGATATAACATTTAGATTTTTTCATGTTTGAAATGTGTTTATTGTTTGATGATGGTGTTCTAGGATACGTTGGTATTGGCTGATATGATAGAAATTTAATTAATCTTTCATTGTAATTCAGGACGTTACTTGTGTCGTTTATAACGCAGGGAGGTGGTGCCATTCCTTGCGATGAAGTCTTATTGTTAGACTCATACAGAATTCCATCACTCCAAGATCCCTATCGGATGACGAACACATTCAAATCTTTGACGTTTGTTTTGCAATGCTATCCTTATAACCTTTGAGAACTCAAGTCTCAGAAATTTCTTAGTTATCTTTACTTCCAAACGACATTTGTCTTGTATTCGACAGACAGGATCACTTTTCTCGGTAATGATATATTCATATTTCCTGGATTACAGAGATCAAGGAACCTGCGTGAAAGACAAAAAAGCAGCAGAACACGTGCAAAAGGAAAAATACGTAACACCTCCAAGAAATAGGGGCACACAGATCTCTACCAGAACGACATCCTAAGGCATAGGGCGCTACAGTTTCTGTTAAATTATTGTGATATGTTTCATCAATCATCTATCAAACTGAACAAGCTGCCTGTTCGGTTTTCCCCACGTGAAATGAAAAGTGACTTTTTTTTAAACATATGAATGTGATTCTTTACATTTATATATAAATATAAATAGACATACATAGATCTGTCTAGTGTATTGATTGCCCTCATGGAGAACTGTTAAAACCATTTTTCGCCTCTACCAAACTGGTCTGCTCTTTATAGTGTATGCCACACTTTTCGGTGTATGCGTGCTAATAAAGCACTTTCTCTATACACACTCACCGCAGCGTCACAGCAAGAAATGACACGTTTCACGGAGATTTGGACTCTTTTGCGTAGCCCGTTAGAGTCTCCCATTGTGTTCATATACCAGCAACCTTTCACTGTGGTATGTCATGGATGTTGCTACCCCACGCATTTTTGAGATTCCCATGGCCACAGTAATATTGATATTCTCTTGACCCCACTATTTTCGCCACCCATGGTGGAGATAATCTTTTGAGTGGTTTTGATCTGAGCATAGTTACGTGCTAGTATAACTCCAAACGAGCCTCAGGCTGGTATTAACCCTTCAACAAATGCGCCTGTCTTTGAAAAGAGAACAGATATGTTCAGTGGAGGTAAAAAAAAATCATCGTACATCACTTATTAACTTCTCTAAAAAAAGAGCACGGGTGTTTATGGATAAAAGGTCTATAATCCGGTTTTACGATAAAATAAGCTAACAACTAGCTGATCTGATGTCTAAATTAATGATACCTTTGATATCTGCGAAGGTCGGCAATATAACATCGTCGTTGTTCAAGACATCGGTGTGCTACGATATCTCAGTCATGACATCACTTTGAATAATTCTAAACCTGTGATTGCAATTAACATTACTGCATTTTTTGAACCTAAATCTCCTTGAGCTATGATGCCAAAGGGTGATAGTTCTAAGTTGCTACTGTTTCAGCATTAATAATAAAAAATAAATGCTGCAGTCGGTGTCAACTGACAACAGGGGTTACATGTTACCGTTTACCACCTGCCACTTTCCTTTACAGACTTACAGCATATGACTCAAGTCAATCAATAATCGGTAATTTTTCTTGCACGCCTTTATCTGGTTTTTCTTATTACACTGCTAGAGGAAATGAGCACCTGATAATTATAAGAACCGCTCAGGAATTTGCATAGGTTAAGGTTCTTTGAGGTGTCAGATTCCCTTGTAAAGACGAAGGCCTATACAGCAGGATGAGCCCGAATCGATCAAAGCCGGTCCATTGCCGAATAAAAAAAGAAACATTTGCAGAGTATATTTTTTTTTTATTACCGTGTTTGTGAAAAAAAATAATTCAGCAAACTGACAAACACATAAATATTGTGTACAAAGTACATGACATATCAGCAATTGTTGTCTTGCACGACACAACTAACAGCACGTGTAAGAATGGAAACACATTTTCGAACAGTATCTGTTGAGATGTCAACGTGTTACCTCCGTGAGGCTTGGATAGAAAACAACAATCAAATATACATTGTACCACTCCGTATAGAGAAAAAAATATATATATATAAGCTGACTGTTGCAAGATAACAAAATAGGGCAGATTTACACTCCCAGACATCTGCATCAACTTGTTGTTTTCTTTCCCCTCCATTGTTTGTTGAGCTTCACTTCCTCACACTGTTTGTCTTAAAACATTATCAGCAAATGAAAACAGGAAATACCAAGAACATCTGGGATTTTTCCGGAGTCTGAGTTAAACACACGTAAATCATCTCTCAGCATTCATGAAGATTTAAGTGTTACTACTTGACTATCAAAGAATCATACGTCATTCATCTTAGCAAAGAAAATATTTACAGGTCCAATGCAGTGATGTACCGATGTAGCACTCGGTAACAACAATAAAAACTCATCCTCGTAATTCATTGAAATCACAGTCGTCTAAACACCAGCAGAACGAATCTACAAGGCGTAGGAAAAATCCCCCAACCCCCGGTCGTGGTGTTCCACTGCGTTTATCTTTTAGTATAAAAAATAAAAATGCAAAGCGAAATTCACGGGTTACTAAACCTAGCTTACTGCCTACTAAACCGAGGGAGAACTCTTGGGTCTGTCCTATACATTATCCTATGGAGCATAAGCCCAAACTGTAGGCCATCAAACTGTCGTTGAGGATCGCAATGAAGTCGCAAATAATACTAATTTATGCAATGTATGACTTTCAAGCGTAGACAGTTTCTGTTCATAATATAGTGCGACTTCACTTCAACAACAAAATTGTTAATTACATTTGGGTTAGAGATTAAATTTCGTGTAGGCGTTCATGCGTCAAACGCTAGAGCATGCTCACTGACGGCCAAAATTAAACGACCAAACAAAAAGGAACTTTCTTCTAATAGCGACATGTGTATATGCTCAATGATAGTGGTAAAGGCCAGCAAGGGTAAAAACATTCACCATTACAAAAGGTTTGTAAATATGTACAAATATACACGTATAACGATAGATATATATAACAGCGTTACAACAAATAAATTCGCATCGTGCATCGATCCCAAAATATTAACAAATATGTAATAAGTGTATATACATGAATCACGTTATGTACATACAAATATAAAGCCTATCAAAGCACTTGTCAGTAATGTTTCAACTAATTACAAGTCAACATATTTACGTGACCATACGACCAATATGAAATGTCACAGTCAGACTCTACTCTCAGACAAACATGGGGACGGCTCGTCGGATTCATTCGACGTCTGTCGATTAGTGAACGCTAAGAAATTACTGCCACGCTTAGAGCAGTACAGATGTTTGCTGTGGTCACTGACGGGCTGTCCGAACAGGTGCCGAAAGCAACAAAGGCGAAGAAATTGCTGGCGAAACTTTTGTCCCGTGGCACAATACAAGAAGAAATTAACGCAGTGATTAACGTACATGAGCAGCTCCGCGATGGTTTTAGCCAGCTGAATTTGGGACATCTTGGAGTTGTTTCCCGTGTCGTTAGTGTTCCACGCCGAGGCGGCCATCATACAGATGTTCATTGGTAAGGTCGTTATCACGAAGGCGAAAGATATCGTTAAAAGCATCATGGTTATTTTCGTGCAGCTGTCTTTGCAGTTCCTGGCACGCCTTTTGCCTTCAAGGAGACAGTTACCTTTCGCCATATGGAGTGAATCAGAAACAATTCTTTCGTTTTGCATTTCAACTCGTCCCGACTTTGCTTTTCGTACTTGCCAGATGATAAACGCATTCATCGTTGATATGATCATGAAAGGAATAACAAAATATATGAGAGTATCGATGACAGGCCATATGGCGGTGACAAAATACTTGAACTTTCCCGAATGGCCACATCTGAGTGACGCGGTAATATCGTTTGATAGCTCCACAGACCACATAAAATGGATGTGTATAGACACAAGTACCAATATCACGACTAATGTGGTTTTCTTTGCTTTTGGGACAGTACAGAAGCTCGAAGCTTTCAACGGATGGGCCACGACTATGTACCTCTCCACAGTCACGGCTATTATCAGCCATACAGACAGGTCGCTACTCACGTAACCCAAGAACATCACCATCTTACAAAGAGTATTCGACTGGTCTCGAATGTCAAAGTCTGTCAGTTCACCAACCCAAAGCCGGAGAAGGCCAAAGTAGAGTACCATAAAGTCCGACAGGGACAAAACCGACAGGTAGAAATAGGTGGATATCTTAGCCATGGATTCCTGTCGTAGGATCAGGAAGGAAAACACGTTTCCGAATGTCCCAAAGATCAGGAGAATAGGCGGAACGTAAAGTAACAGGAGTTTGTGAATGCGATACGCCTGATAATCGCTCAGCGAGTCCTTCGGGAGAAAGAGAGACTGAATGTCAGCACCTTCCTTTAATCCTACCGAATGGAACAGCTGCTCTCTTTCCTCTGCCGACAGATTGAGGAGAAACTCCCGGAAAAATGTCGCGTTAATTTCGTCCAGGAATTCCATTCTGAAAAAAAAAAAACCAACAAACATTTACCTTCAGTAGTTACATCTAAGATCAATCTAAGATTTAAGAAACAGATGCCTCTTCAGGTGACAAGGTCCAAAACGAATCTCTACGGGTTGATTCTGGCACAAAATCAGAGAAAGTCGAGGGGAATTAGTACGTTTATTCTCCATGTTTAAAAATAACCAAATATAGACATTATATATTACACAGAAGATGAGCCCCTTTTAACTGCCTGATATGCTCGGCTTCAGCAAAACTGAGAATGATACTGAAAACGACTACGGCTTTTCTTTGCCAATGCTTGGAAATAAATACTGAATTTTTCCAGTCGATGTTGACTGAAAGTAGACTGACAGAGGCTAATTGCTAAGCGAGTGAGAGGCTAAGTAAAGAAAGTATGGATCTATCTGGTGTCAATATACTTTGATTGGATCGGAGTTTTTCTTTTCGATGGTGTTCTGGTCTACCAGGGCTAAACTGTGATCGTGTAAATCGCCCTCTGGCCGACCGATCACCTATGAATGCCCTCCTTGACCAACTTCCTTAAAACATCGTAACTTTAGGTCAGAAGAATAAATATGCAACTGGATGTGTCATGTGTCAATTTGTCCGAAAACTTTACGCAATAGAACTTTGTGAATGTTGGAAGCAGAGCTAAACCCTTCACCAACTAAAGAAATCAACAATGGCTTTATATACACGATGATGTTTTCAGATTTTGATTATGCTGTAAACTTTTTTTTAAGGCAAGCAATTTGAACATGGCAGAAGGGATTTTTAAAAGCGATGTTTTTGGTTAGTAGCTGTATTTGTGGAATTCTGTGCGAAGGAAGCTCACGTTTCTGTCGTATACCGTTTGAGCATGCGGATTTCAGGGTGCAACATTTTAGGTAATCACTTTGTTGACAGAAACCTGCAGTCAAGATGGCAGACAGCCGTAAACTTTTCATTTTAAATGCGCCTACAGGTTTTATATTCGCGCTGATAAGGTGAAAGCGTTGTCGGATAACACTGACCAAAACTCCGCATAACGGCGACAATGAAAGCGCACGCTTAACCGGCGTTCACAATTTAACTATGCGGTGTGTCCTGTTGTCTAACAGCCAACAGTGTACACCCATAATGCTGTTGTCATGCTTTAGCTTTTGGTGAGAGAAGCAGAATTGGGAAGCTGAGGTGGAGGAGGCGCACTGGGGCAACTGAATGGGAATTTATTCAGTACGAACGCACAACTTGAATCGTGCATAAGACTTGTGAGAGACTTCTGGTACGTAATAACATCAGGTTGTAATGTGTACTCCGAACCCAAATAATTCCTACAATTGGGCATAAGTCCTATCATCGGCTGCAAAGAACACTGATTTCAACGTCATGATTAGAATAGTACAGACAAATCACTGAACACCGAGTGGAATGTCAAGCTTTAAATACCAGCATAATTTACTGAACACGGAATAAATCCCATACTTAAAAAAATAAATGGATGTCACTGAACATCAAATTTAATTTTAAACATAGACGATGAAACTTTCAGCTATGATCACCGATTAGAACCCGAGGGATAGAGTAATGAGTAAGGCCCAATAAACATTCATGCTAATAACAATACTGAAACAGTGAGTAAACATCGGTGAATATCGATTTTAACGTCAAGACTGGAACACTAAGTAAACCTGAATGAACACGTATATTTCAATTTAAGATCCATAAAAAGAATTTGAATAAACACCAGTGAACACTAGTTTTGAACGTCAGCAGTGGAACGACAGGTAAATATCAGTGAACATCAATGTAAATATCAAGACTTGGACACTGAGTAAACCATCAAGGAACACCGATTTGAAAGTCAAGGTAGGGATAAAGAGTAAACACCAATGAACACCTGATTCAATATCAGGTCAAGAACCGTCAGTGAACATAAAACTGAATCCCACGCCCACAATCATAATGAAAACATGCCATTGAAATCTTACCCGTTTACAATCGAAATGAATCAAAGTACACCATATGCTTAAATATTACGCCTGTCACATCAAACAGAACTTAGCAGTACATCGATGACTTATCCTGAGCTATCCTATAGCGGCATTAGAAACGGAGAATGTCTCATTAAAGGTGGCAGGGTACAATGCGAATAATGCTTCAACTTTGTAGTTTATAAATGCCTTACTTAATTGCAACATTCTTCTCTCATGGTTCGACCTCAGATGAGTTCGCAAAATAAGATAAATCTTCGAGGCTAATTACTACGACACTACATTCATTTTTCGAGATACACCATGTGTATAAGGATTGCTTATTAGTCACATCACTGCCCTCTGGACATGCCCAGAAGAAACATATGATAAGATGATGAGCATAGCCTTGGTTTCGGCGGAAAATATTGAAGATGAGTTTGGAAGACAAAGAGAAGTAACTCGTTGTTCTAAGACTGCCGCAAGACGACCCATCTGATTTGCTGTGTTTAGATCATATATTAATTTCCATTGTGGGAGAAGCCATGGAGGAGACTCCGGAAAAGACACCACGGCCCTCTCCTCGACTTCGATGTTAGTTTGCTCCCGAATAGGAAGACCAAACAAAATGATCGTCTTAGGGAATGTATTAAATTAAAACAAACTAACGAAATGAGCGTTAACTGTCATACTGAAGGTCGATTTCTATACCTCTGTTACATAATGAAGGCTCTTTAGCCTAGACGTATAAACTCTCCACTGGTGTGGTTATGAAGCACCAAGGCTGAGCGTCAAACCCTGTTGTATTTAATGCAGTTTTAGGTTCATTGATACTTAAATGGTTATTGTAAGCTTCTAGATATCTTGAAAGAAAAGACAATTTATCTTCTCCATCTTGTTTTTAACCTTTTGAAATTCAAAATGAGAATTCTCAGGTCATTTCTGAGATATTGTTTCTGTGAAGAAGTAAATGAAGTGTCACCATCTTTAAATGGACCTTTGTCTTCTTGTGTTTGGCCTTCATTTTCTGAACCATGTTCCAGCCCTTCTGCATGGGTGTTTTGGACATCGTGCCTGGAACGAATTTCCGCCAGTAAGGGCTTCTCTTGAAGTTAAGTAAACGACGAGCCTTAGCTCAAAAATACGAACCAGGTTTACGTAAAATGAATAGGACTGCGCAGGCCTCAACAACAGTCACTGTCGTATCAGGGTTTACATATGCATTTATCGAGACAGAGATACTTCTATTGGTAGCTTAGTTTTTTGTTGTTGTTTTTTTAATATGGTGCGTGGCGGAAGATGAAACAACTAATGCTTTCGGATTTTCCTCGCCCCTGGGCCGTCAAGTGATCTGAGTCTCCTCAGAAATAGAGACTTTTTGGCCACAGGGGCGTAGGTCGTCTGTAAAGGTAGGAGAAAGGCTGGTCAGTTGTCCGGTATGCATTAAAAATAAAGATCTGGTTTATGGGTTGGTTTTCCTTTTATCTTGCCACACTTCATTGTGAAAGAAAGATAAGTTAGATATATATGCACTGGAAACAATAGAAGAAGGCTTAAAGGAGGCATAAATGTATTTAAGGATTCATCTTGCTGTTTTTCTAACGGCCATCTGAAAGATGGATTTTTCGGGAATGTTCAAGCAGGTTAAATCTAACGCTTAGAATCAACCAACTCGACTGACTCTCGAGCCACCACCAAGACATGAGAAAACCCCACGGAAAAGTTCCAACATAGTGTACGGTAATTCGCTCTGCTGTTAGACATACCAAACTGACTATCGGACGTTTGAAACCAGCCAATTAATCGGTAAGGACCTCCGACCGCCCGTTTGTGAAGAAGAATGGTTAAAGTGGAGTGTTGGATGTGAGGAGTTCCCAAGATCATCTCACCTTCGGCCACCATGACACTGTTCTCCCGCAATACGGTCCGCAACACAAGATCAACAGGGCGCTCCTTGGTTGCCTCTAACACATTACGCGGAGAAGTGGATCTATCATAGTCACCAGGCACACATGAGAGAGCTCTGGGTTACCCGTGCTTTACGACAAGCTTGCATACAGAGCTTCGGTCCTTCTCTTTTCACACCGTGGACCCCGTGGATTTTCCTATTGAGATAATTTGGCGTGACCATGTTCACGGGTAGAACGACATGAGTTTACCCACATAACACCCCACACCCGGCAATGATAGCTGCTCAAGTCAAGTGAAATTTTCTTGAGTACACCTTAAAACTACAAAAAGTAAATAAATTCATAAATTGTTTATAAATTCATAAAAGTTTTGAGTCAAAAGTATTTGTCTGGATCGTGGTTTTGTTGGATGATTTTCTTCTTTTTTATGTTCAGAACCCTGAGAAACACTTTGGCAAAATCAACATTCACCAAACTATGATCGTTTCACTAATCTCAGGGCTGCTACAAAGCATAAACAACAAGTTATTTGGCAGAATTATTGTGTGATCGTTACCATTATGAGATAGAAATCTCATCCACAATGTTGGGTTGTCTTTTGCACATAACTGAAGAACTAAAAATCCATGTCTCCCGAATATACCAAATTAGTATGCCTGAATATAACATAGGCCGTTCTTAACTGAGCTCCCAGAACGGATTAACAGTCTTGAAAACTCCAGCAAAGAAATGGGTCATTAGTTCCCAGTGTACATGACAGGTCCATCGTACTGGCTTTCGAGCTCGCCCTTCGAAATTAATATGCAGCAAAATGATCGCCAATGGTCTTATCAAAAGAGCAACTAATTTAACCTTTGGCAGCAAATACGTGTGCCGGCCTTAACCACTTCGGCCGGTTTAGCAATCTGCTACGAGAGAGATGAGGCTTGTAGATTGCTGCAATGTATCTAGCGGCACATAGGTTAGACGCTCAATCCTGCGGCATAGGAGCCATATCAGAAATCAGTATTCCTTTCTTTCTATCAGCCACTGAACAGCACGGCTGTTGATCGGAATTTCTTGTGGGAAACGATAAAACAAATTTATTATTGTTGATCTACCCTCCAGTGAATCCATGGAAGAAATAGACAGAACACTGAATGAGAAATGTCAGCAGCTCTCAACGTAAGCTTAACAAGCGGGAGAGTTATCTTTGGTTTTGCAGTCACTATTCCGAACATCCTAAAGATTTCTACACTTTCTCCAACTCGTCTATTAGAGCAGAGCTTTATTTAATTTACAGAACAATCCTCTGAAACTTGCCAATAAGATATTAAACAGTAAAACGTATTAATTTACGTCTCATAAAAGAAACAGAAACAACCACGCCATCAGTGCCACAGTTCATACATACATGTACGTGATACGCACTAGCATGAAATTCACCAAATTGTCGTCATCAGTCTAATCCTATCGATAAATTCGGAAATTATCTCGTCTGAAGGTTCCTACTTACACAATACAAGGTCCCTACTGGATTTTCAGTATGAGTGGATATCTGCACTGTCCTGACAATCCCAACAGTCTTGCTTTTCACACCGGGACGCCGTATCGATTCCAGACGGTTCTATTCTGCCTTTGTTTTTCCAATTAACGGATATCGCTATGGAGAAACAGATATTTTATGTACCTTTAACAGACCCACAAAAAGTTAACAGTGTAAAACAATCTCCAGAATGATTCTTATTATAATTTATTTCCTTAATCCTTCTTAGTTTGCAATCTTTTTATGTTACTAAACTACAGTATCCAAATCTCTAGGTTTGTGCGTATTTTTACAATGCTACACACCTGAATCAGGTAAACACTGAAAACAGTCAAGAGAGTAGTTAGTTTCAACAAATCTGTTGCGTTCTTTGTGTAAAATTTCCACATATTATCTAGCAAGATTGCAGTGACTTTCGTTTTAGAAAGAAATCTCATTCTTCAAGTCTATTATTAAAATTTTTATTTTCTGTTAATTATAAAGTATCGTGCGAGTATGTCTTTGTGTCCTAAGAACATGCCAATGTACAAATGATACATGTCAGATACGTAATTGAGGCTGTGTGGCAGGTCACATCATTATTTCATACTTTAAATTTACCATCGTTCAAACAAAAAGGAAATCTTGGCTGAAAGCCTTAAAGCATAGGCTGAGTTTGGTCAGCATGGAATTTTCTAGGTTGTTTCGTTCTTGGGAAAGATTGAAGGACTGCATTGTTTATGTTTAAATTGACTGTTAGACGCATCAGACATTGACCACTGGAATAAAAGGCTGCGCGGTGATATTCCGGAAGACATGCTGACGTTATGACTATTACAGCTGACTAGGATTAAGGCTTAATGGAAGCGACATAAAACATGTCAGAAAGCAGATATTACGAGACTGGATTACTTGTCAAGTACTCATCGGGTAAATGTGGCTAATATGCACCTCACAGCCTTGCATTCGCTTTAGAGCTCCTTGAACAGAGCCTGTTTGTTTTTCCTGAGTTTCCTTGGCTGCCGAGTAGTTTTTCCATAATCAGTTGGCTGGTTTTCGTACTCCAGCTGGGCATTCGACTTCACTGAAGAGAGTAGGTTAGCTCAATCAAGAGAAATTGCGTTCGTTCACACATAAAAGTTTCAAAAGAATCTCCTTTTTTGAAAATTATGCACTACACTCTGTAGAACAAAACAGCACCTTGTACCTTCTGAAACATGTTTTAAGTGTATTTCAGAGGAGACAGAGAATTGCATTTGGTTTTGTTTTCTTTAAAATTACGATCGTTTGAAATTTTATGATGTGATGTCGAGCCGTCATATACTTCAGTTTTCAACGCCACAGAAACTCCTGAGAAGCATTGGCTTAAATTGCTACGGACAGAGCTTATTCCAGCCGCTGGGAGCTACTGTTAAGACACGCCGGACGTGATCAAAGTCACATGCATAAATCATCTCTTCAGGTTTCTTTTCTTGTCCTTATGCCATTGAGTGTCATGCAACAAGGAATAAGGAATGGTTATAACGACAGAGTGGTTCTATTGAATGGTAAATGGATTGATGACATCAAAATATCGACCGTGATAGCTCAATTGCCTTATTTTGCAATGTTTCAGGCCAAAACAAAAATGGTGGCTACAATATTTACACGGATATATCAAAATCCACCTTCACGCGGTCTTAACTCGGTAGTTGAAATGGAAGATTTTAGCAGCTTTAACACTGCGATACCTTTCTTATTGAAGGCGTTTATTTGTTATTGTCTTGTGTTAGATGACAATAACGTCCCCATCGATAATTGATTCATTTTGAATGTAAACATATCTTGTATCACATAGCAAGTGAGACGTATAGGTATTCCGCTGGAAATCCATCATACCGGTAATCTATCAGGCGTCGATAAAATTACCAGACAGGACTGTTATGCGGGAAGACCCGGGTCAACACTCACACGAGAAGATTACAATTATTGTTCACAGGATTTAGGCTGAGAGACTTATTTTAAGAAAGGCCGTTTGTGCGTAATAGATGCCGATATTACACTTGTTCGACGCGACTTTTCTTACCCTTTGCCCTTGTTCTCCAGTTAACCACCTCTCATAAATCTCATGGAAGTGAAACATTTTACACTTCATGAGAAGCCGCAAACACGGGTCAAAGAAAAATGTAAATGAATCCAAGAAACATGCTGACGTCGAAAAAGACACTGGTACACCTTGGGTGCAATGTGCGTGATAATGTGCGTGTCGGGCAACATTTTTATATACTTTCTTATTTCTTTTATGTTTTGTGTTTTTCGTCGTTTTTGAAAATCTGGTCTTGCGATTACTAAGGTATGCGAATGACGATTTCGACGCTTTGGTTCAGCATAATCCACCAGAGAAGTAAGGACGCAACTAAAGCAAAATATTAGGGGGAGTTTTTAATGATGACGGAAAGATCCAATGAATACATGGCCATGACTTACAATATTTTGTATACTGTATGACATGATGTAATTGTACTTTGCGAACAACGACTTTTGCGCAGATTAGTACAACGGGCCTTCTTCTCGCGGGACAAGAGCACCTGTTCAAGACGGATTAATTACCTTCACGGAAGAAAGACAACTATTCTATTTTTTGCGATAGGGTATGCATCCCTTTTGTGTCTCTAAACAGGCTTGTGCTGAGCTGGTAAACCGTGGACGTTTCCTCGACCAACCTCGCAGTTTGGATTGTGCACAGTTTGTTACTAACATTTATTTAATTATTTATTTCATGGCTGTTTAACGCCACAAATTTTTCACGTTTTTCACGACGGTCCGTTTTATGGGTGGAAGGAAGCAGAGGGCCCGAGATAAACTATCGACCTTGTGTAAACTTAGTGAGGGAATAAATCATAGTGCTTAAGAGTAATGAATATTTTCATCGGTGTATACAACGCAGAACGCTTTCAAATGAATACAGTCCAGCACAAAGGCACGGATCTTGTAGTGAGAAAATTGCCTAAACTACCTTAAAAGCCAGCTGATCTTATTCCCGTTAAAACATGAAATGTTTCAGGGTATCACTTGGCTCGACATTTGTCAATCGACGCAGGAGTATGTTGATTATACGGAGGTCTGATACGAGGGAAATATTACCAAGTCTTTGTCGGGATAAGGGGTGGCGCCATACGTGACGAGAGTGGGTCTGGATTTAACCACACCACAGTCCACTTGTACACGTCCGCAGATCCAACTAAATAGCTCTGTTCACGAATAGGTGCATATAATTCACGAGGGTTTTGTCTCTGGTGGCCATGTAGTTAGCATTTCTTGAACAATCCCTTGCGATATTTTCCCGTGAGCTGAATATCATATTGCACACAGAAGTGGAACTTAAAAGATGACAGCAGAAGCGCGCCTACCGCGAGTGTCCAACTTCAGAAAAAATAGGTGCGTTCTCCAGTATTTTCCGGTTTCCACAACCCTTAACCGCACTGCCATCGTAAATAACCGGAGACAGATGGGCGTCGGTGCATAACAGCTGTCTATTTGGTCAAGGAATAATCTTTACAGCATATTTACCGATGATCTTCGATCGCCTGCAGACACTGATGTCCCCGGATAAGCACAATCAAGGCAGCGCCAAAATCCGCTGTCCCGTATGGAAATGAACGAAAAACTTCATGACTCCGCGGGCAATTGAAATATAGGCATCTTAACCCGGCCACCACTATCCCCTCCCCCTTCCCTTATCCAAGTAGCTTTACCAAAAAAGATGACGTAGGGCAACGACCCAAAGGTCAGAGTAGCACTCAATACCTTCAACGAAACATGGTTTTAATCTTCAAGTGGCTTAGTCTTTTTGTAATGTGTTTACGTGTTCTGTTTTTGAATGTCATGGCAACATAACGTTTTGAATAATTTTAGACAAGTGCCAACCGGTAACTTGCAATGTAACTAACACTAACACATATTCTCTTTACGCAGATTTCCCTGCTAGAATCGTATAAGCTGATGCTACTTAGCATTTACACGAAGAGTTAGGATAAAACCCTAGCTGCAGTAAATTGACAAGGGGCCAGATTTCATCAGTTACAACGTCAACGGTATGGGTAAGGATAAAAGAGATTAATATACGTGTGACCATTTTAATACTAACTATCACGCTGTCGTCCTTGCTCCGGTTATACCCATATTGCTGCTGTCTGTTATATATAATACATCGCAATAGTCAGTGTGTTATTCCAGTCAGTTTGGAAAATGTTTCAAGATCATGTCATAAAAAACTCTAAAAGCCGAATATGGCTTATTTAAATTCAACAGTTTTCTTTGCTTGATGGAAACGAGGCCTTTACACAACCTGTACTTCTAACATAAATTTTTGTTTCTAAAGAACAAAATCTACGCGTGGGTCACATGTGCCTTTATGTCTTATTGCAGATCAGTCAGTTTTCCGCCAATTTTCATTATTTCGTACAATGCACTGCCTCATTTCCTGGTTTAACTAAGTTAGATCTGTCTCACCGGAATTTCCTCTTAGGAGTAGAGAGTTCCCGCCCTTCGGAGATACCCCACTCACATAATATCGGCCCCTTTGACGCAATAATGTAATCGTTAGAATTGCCACTGTATAACACGTCAAACACACGGATAATCATTACAACGCATGGTCATGCACAGTGGTTTTATAATTCCATTGGGGACCTCTGTGGCCGGGTGGGTTTGGGGCCCAGTGCGTCGTTATGACGTCGTGCCTCTCACGAAGGCGGTCGCTGTGAGTTCAAGCTCATACTGGCTTTTTCTCCGGCTGTATGTGAGAAGGCCCGCCCGCAACCAAAAGTATTTCTTTTTACCACTTAGCTTGTGGAAATATGATTATGCTCAAACCTGCTGCTCTATCACAACGTGATTCGATGGATAAAATTCGACTAACATGCAATAACTTCTTCAAAATGTCCCGCACTGAGAACATCGTTCCCTCGACTTTTGTACCAATACTCTATCAACCATTAACACAGAGCACTTTACCTGAATAATGTGCTGTTACAGAGCAGTGGAATTCGCTGGAATCCTCGAAGTATCGAGACTTTAGATGGCAGCGTGAACCCGTACTTCACCAAGAAGCAGTGCCAAGGAATATGCGATGTTCGCTGTGTGTTGTCCGAAAGTCTTCAACCTCCAGCGCTCTCCGGTGAAATGATGCACACTTATATAGTAGCGTCATATTTTGACACCTTTTTTTCTAGTGGACAACTCGTGCTTCACTAACTAACTGGACTAATCCGTGTATTCTGTCGTTCATCTACATGTACACATTCTGCTGATTCTCAATCACAAACAACCGTATAAACTTGATATCCTTGCTTTGTATGTTTACAGTCAACTGCTGACGGTGTAGGAATCATATGGGTTCGTGCTAGATGCTAAAGGCTTTCTTCTCTAGACCAACACGTGTTTTATCCAACCGCATCTCAGAGACCAGTCGATTGATCGGACGATGACATGACACGAGCTTAACAGCACGGCGGGTCACCCTAGACGTGGAATATGTATAGAAAACTGGCATTTTAGACCCTGGAGCGCATTGAGGTAATCATTTATCAGCTGCATTCAATACAGGCCTGCAAAAACAGGTGATGCACATCATGTGCCTAGGCGCGGTGTCATCTGTGTTTCCAGTTTTAGTTGGTAAATTATGAAATGTTCTTAGGAAAAGATGAAATCGAACAGAATACATTTGCAAATATCGACTCCATTAGATTACAGACAAAACAAAACAAAGTAATATAGGGTCCTGTAGATTACGCCAAAGTCATAACAAGGAAATGCAGGGTAGTTTATATCACAGACAAAGCACAACATAGTAATATAAGATATCCTAGCTTACAAAAACAACCTCAGCAAACAAAAAATTAATTACGGAGCGTTCTAATATATCCAAGTTTTTCGTTCACTTTTCCGGAATTTACAATACGAATGGTTTATGCCTCATTCGTTTTGGCCTAACAGAAACTGAACAAAAAACCATGAATTGCACACACACCCGTTCGATTTTCATTCGGAATTTTCTAGAAGTAGTATGCGTCATTACTGGGGTTGGCCTGCGAGAGCACAGTATTATGAGGGTGAGGGGGTAGGGCAGAGTGAGGATGATAGCATGAGTTGTGGAGAGAGAGTAGGGGTGTATTGAATGGCCACAGGCTGTACCGGTTGGCCATATATCGGATGGTCATAGTCTGCACAGGATGGGTATAGCCTGTACCGGCGGACCATAGTCTGTACCAGGTGACCATAGCTTGTACCGGGTGGCCTAAACCTTCGACCTATACCGCTTACAATGGAGAACAATATCTTAGCGTGCCAATCACGAGTCACCTTGCAACCATGTTCATTTCATAGGCATCGAGAGTATTTTGAAAAAGGCAACAACACAAAATTGCCAGAAATGAAATGACATTTCTGCGAAAACAAACCAAGTGCTCCTAACATAAACAAGGCTGTTTCATTTCATCAAAGGTTGTTTCTTTTTTAAGCTTGGTACCTAGTGCACATTTAACCTCGACTTAGGAAAATGGACGAGAGACCTTATTTCAGCGCTCACGTTCGACCATTTGCTAACAAGCACACTGTCGTCGCTGTTTGTTCTAGGCGGATTAATTAAATCAGTATCCATATCGTATACCATGCAACTGTATTATTTGTCATTAATCAAACAATGTATACCAGTTGCGCTTTGGTTGCTACTGCTCATATATTCAACGTTGTGATTAAATTCTTTTAAAATATTACCAAACGTTTATCACGAAGCACTAAAATCCGGTAAATAGCGTCAACATAAAATGCTATAATTTTCTGAGATTCTATTCAATTAAAACTGCATTCGAAGCTGTTACTTGACTTAATACTTGAGAAAACTACGTAATCGATGGCTCAAACTGTTTATATATTGGACAGGGTTCAAATGGATGTCTAGCCGGAGTCTAACTCAATGCTTAACTCAACTTAAATATTCAATATATAAATTTTCATTAAATTCTCCTGCACATCTTGCTGTGGATGTGGAAATCGCCGTAGGGTGTGAAAGAATGGTAAATGTTGGGACAAGGCGGAGTAGAGCAAATACACAGAACGTGTAAGGCAATATGAATACGTCAATATGGTCAGGAAACCACAGTGAAGTTGACATAAATTGAAAGTGATCAACTGATGAATATATATATATAGGCAGATACGCAAAACAACTTCTGATTCAGTTATTTGGAAGAAACTCATATTGCCAGTGTCACTCACATTCCAACAATTACTCAATATGTGTCAATATGGCCTATATATTTCGCTTAGTGAAATAAAATGTGCTGTAATTCAATAAAGATTTCCATTTCACAGCTTAGAGAAATAATTATTTCTTCATAGGATTTGCATTATAACGCTTATTGAAATAATTATTTCAACAAGCGATAAAATAACTGTAAAGCCTGCTGAAACAATTATTTCATTAGGGGTAATTTATTTCAATAAAACGGATAGTAGGGACAAATTACTGCGATGCACAGACAAGAAGAATTCCATTTAAGCAAAACTTATATCAAGGGTTCTGATGACTAACTTTCTGACGAATTTCTACAATATTTAATCTCCATGTTAAAAAGAAGCTTCCTTGTCAGAACTAGTTAAGTGGGTATGCCACACAAAAACTAACATTTTTCCTTAGTTGATGCAGAGTGTTAAATATGCCGAATGGCAAGCTGCAATCCTATCACCTCATCTGTTTTCTCTATATTTAAGTTATCTAAATGTCTTTTCGTGAAGAAATTAATCTCAGAAAGTACAATCTCTAAGACAGAAGTAAAAATTAGGCCAAACGCTAGGAATTAAACCAAAAACGATGGAAAAAAAGGAAAATATCTTTGGCATGGAAGTGACAAGTATGTCTGGTCGAGGGACGGTGACATCCTTGGCCACAGGACACAAAGTGGAGTACACTAGGAAAGACATTTCCGGTGATTCTGGATAAACTGTCTGGATATAGCATTGTAGACACTTCGGAGTCAACCAAAGGACACACAGCATCAAGAGACGTTGACAGGAGGTTCCTCTCAGCTGTATAAGTTCCCTGATTCATGAATACATACACTGTCATAAAATTGTCGTAAGATTAAGGGTAAAAGGTCTACCAGGTATTTTCACTGTAAAATAACGGTCATAATAGCCGTAATTACTACGTCAATCCCACACACATCACTTGTTTCTCCTATTACGGGATTTGTTACGAAGAAAACCACCATAGCCGTTGAACCCTCGTTAAAAAACCGGGGAGATTGTGGTATGGACTTTTCTAACAGTGTACCCATTTAATGAAACGTACCAAATTTAAACAAAAAGTAGAAAATCCTTTCCATAAACATGTAAACGAGTAAATAAGCGAGAGACTTTTTCAGTTGTCTAAACCACATGGGTATAATCTGAAAAGCTGGTGTGACTTTATACCCATACATCAGAGCCGGCAAAGCTATGTGAAATCTGACAGAGAGTGCCATTTAAGATGACAACAAACATATTTCAGGGTGACAAGAGATGAGATGTTTCTGTCACACTTTAGTACAGCGTATTCAATAATTGTTGCTTTGTGTAAACTGTGTCAGCCACATGCGCAGCCCCTTTCTCCAACATTGTCCTGTAATTTAATCTTATTTTCCTCTGGAGCTTGGCGGCAGAGATAAATCAATGCAGGTCACAGACGAGAAGAATTCCATTTAAGCAAAACTTACATGATGACCGACTTCCTGGCGAATTCCTTCAGTATTTAGCAATTTCCTAATCAGAACTCAACTTCAATCGACATGCTTATATACTACTGGAAAATAACATTGCTCCTGGATTTTTATATAGCGTTTTTAAGACATCAAATGTTACAGCAGACAAACTTTTTGAGGACATCGAAATAACCAGTACCCAAGTTGGTGTTCTGATTAAACAAACACAGTTACGCGACTTTTCTCAGTCTGTTCGTCACAAGGAAATCAAAGTCGTTTTGATGTTTTCACCAATGACAGCTAAACCGATATAACCAACATTTCGCGGCGTCTCTAAGCACATTGCGATTTTCCCTAATGATATTTTAGCTGCATCAGCCAGAATTAGTGTCTGTATTACATGATGAAGTTGTCTCCAGCAAAGGAGCAGTCAGAAAACTGTACATGTACTAAACGAGACGTGGGAAAACTGTTCATGTAGTAAACGAGCCGTCAGAAAAATGTACTTGCAGTATACGAGCTGTCAGAAAACTGTACATTTAGTAAAGGAGCTGTGATAAAACTGTACATGTATTTAACGAGCAGTGAGAAAACTGTACATGTACTGAAAGAGCCCTGAGAAAACTGTTTATGTTTTAAACAAGCCGTGAAAAAACTGTACGTGTACAAAACAAGCCGTAATAAAGCTTTAATGTACTAAACGAGCAGTGAGAAACCTGTACGTGTAGTCAACGAGCCGTGAGAAAACTATATGTACTCAAATGTTAAGTGTACGAGTATATGTTAAGGAGCATAGGAAAGTTCCAATCCCATCACACACAGACAAGTGATCCACCTGAGTGAAGGTTGGATATCTGGATTGGTTTGGGAAGAAATTAAGTCTGTATAAATACCATACTTTATTAGACATGACACAAGCGCTTTTTATATTGGAGATGGCTCATTCAAAGACGACTTGAAATGTCATAAAATGTGTTTGTGTTGTCTAAAGATACCGTCTTAACGACGACCTGTCTCTCCCCGCCCATGTCTCCGCGACCAGCAATGTTCTTCTAACCACCTGGAAGGCCATCCGTGACCCAATTTGCCTACCTCCGGGATTACGTCGAGAATGGTCGAATCTAGACTTGTGTGTATTGAGCGGCCAAAAGGTGGATCGTATTTTCAAATCTAAATAAAATATTTCCAATACAAATGAGAAAAAATGGCCAAAGCTCACAAGAAGCATTAATTTTGAACACCTTAAATTTTTTCAGTTTAACAAATAATTTCTGGCGTAATGTGGCATTCAACATGGCTGCCCCTACAGAGCTTTCATTCGAAGATGCCTTCGCTCTCTACGAGTGACAAACATAGATCTCAGAGAAAAGCAGATCAAAACAGTGTTCAATGCATATCAAGGTAGGGACACGATATTGTTCTACCAAAAGAAAAAAAGTGTAGTATTTCACACTTTTAAATTGTCTATGAGCTGTCTGCCTGGTTTCCGACGTACGGAAACTGGGCACAGCTCTCAAAATGTAACCAGGCCTGGTTCCCGACATGCGTAAACCAGGCATATGACGAAGCAAAATAGCGACACAATACATTACAGGTGAAAGTCTCGACGTAGGAGTAGATTTGCCTCTAGATTACTGGAAGGCATCGCAGTGCACGGTGAGTTTATTGCACTTGCGTCTGATGTAATATGCCCCTATTGGCTAAGAAACAGTCGCATGACGTTCAGCAAACTGACATCGGGAAATTAAAACGTATGAAATACCTTTTTATGAGTTTAAATATGTGTAGATTGTTTCCTTGGAAGCGTATACCTAACATGTATGGCATCACTTCACTAATGGCGGCATTTATCATACTTGTCACGATTGCGCTTTTCATTAGTACAGTAAAACTAAAATATTCTGGACCACTGAATAAACTTCCCTTCTACCCACATGTACACTGAGATCGGTAGAGGGCTAAAAAAAGTGTTGGCCAGAGGAAGAAACTTATCCTAAGAGTGCAATGACCGATAGCCACAGAAGAATTCTCGTTCACTTTGTCTAAATTATCTTTACCTGTAAACCCTATTTGTTGATCTATAATACATCATCATTAAAACGTCAAGATGTTTAGGTAAGAATTCATTTTTGAAGCTAGTCAATTCCGAGACACGGCGAAATGTGGCTAAATGAGAGAACATTAGAAATGCAGATAAAGTTTGATATTTCGATGCGGTTAAATCTAATATATCTATCAATATTGATAAATCTAATTTGTTCTCCGTAGAGCCTTGGGGACGTGGTACATACAAGACGAGGGTTTCAGGTTTATCTGTAAATGAAGTGTCGACTGTGGAACATTAGACGATGTTAAACGAGAGACAGTTGCACTCGAAGAATCGGAGCCCTTTATCATAGTATATCACAAGTTCAGAAATAATATTGCCTCTAATTCATCTTCACCATATATAATTTAACATGGTAATCTGTGGTTGAAAACTTGTCTCAATTTCAGGCAGAGTGATCAATTTTGTCTGCTGTAAGTACGCCGTGTAAGACCTTAAACATCGACATTCGACAGTGTGTGTACAGCAATATAGATAAAGGTAGTAAAGTAGTACTTTAAACAAGCCAACTGTCAACACGGAAGCTGGAGTTCCAATTGGTATATGATAACAACGTGTCACGCTCTTCAAAACTGTTGACACATGTCATGGTGCTGCCATCTCTACAAGGATGACCTAAGCCCTTCATTAGGGCTATGATAACAGGCTAAATTGAGTTTACGGATTATAGAGGGAAATGTCGCTTGTTTTTGGTCATCATCATTTCTTTCGGAACGATGTGGTTTTCTCCTCTGTGACATTTCAAATTAGTTGTATTGGGCCACAGCGCTTGAGAAATAAAATAGCCTGATGTTTGATTCGAATAACAACAACAGACATGTCCCATTAACAAATCGAAGGAGCAAGATAATCTAAGGCAACCAAAGGTAATCTAGAACTAATAGAAGAGAGCTAAAAACCATTGACATATTTCATACCATCTTGGCCGTAAAATGGGGCTTCACCAAAGAGGTGTATGGGCGTTTCGATGGATTAAAACTGAATTTACACACCTGTATAAAGACTTTCTGGCGGTTTTTACCAAAAACGTCATAGAAGTGAATTATTCTTGAACTACAATTAGTGTAATGAAAAAAGAAATAATCGTAAAGTGTCATTAAAATTGAATTCGGGTAATTAAAAGTGCGGCTCACAAAAGAAATTATTATAGCAATCAAGTCATGCAAGCGAAGAGGCTAAAATAAAACTAACGATATAAATGCTTGAGTGGGAATCCTGAGATACATGTGGAAAACAAAAACGGAAGCGCGCTATCCTGAACGAAAAAGGGTCATCTTACTAATACGTCACTGGGATCTAGCCTGAGCAGTAAAGGTTGACGGCAGACAACGATGTGTCCACAGTGTAATTTGACTGACAAAATCCTGAGAAAGTTTCTTCTCTTGGATTGGGACATTCTCGCTTTCTCGCTTGTCGCTCTGCAATAGGAAACATTTTACGTCTCAACAGGAAATAAAGTGCTTGCATAAAGGGCGAATGACTGCTTAAGATTATCACTTCATATTTCAATCTCTCTGTTTCTGGGTCAATTTTTATGTTAGCAGGAGGCTTTTTAAATACTGTTTATTGGTAAGGTGTATCAGAAAATTCCAAGAAACCGATTTGCTGCCAGTGTTACGGCGGTGGGCCAACCTGTCACAGAGGATTCTTCACAGACTGAAAAGTGCAGGCACGACCATAAGCTGACGGCTGTAGTTCTGTCGAAAGATACATGTTTTTTTTTTGTCAATGAAATGTGACGTGTTAGGCAATGAACGAAACCCAATTCCTTGGCAAATGTGTACAAATTTTCTTCAATTGAAATGGAGGCTTGTCTGTTCATAACCATGCACATCTTACATAGAAGCAGTGTGTTGACCACCGAACAAATAAATGGAAGAATTTGCAGGGAAGCTGGCGTTATTTTTTGTGAGATATTGAGGATAAAAAGATTCTATATCTTCAATAGAAATGTGTTTTGTATGCCGAAGATCGCAGTAGGAAACTAATCGTGTCTTTCAAAGGTTTTACAACAGCAACAACTCATTTGTGATTAATCTAAATTAGTTCCATGGTTTCAATATTAAAGCCGATTATGTCCATTCACTATCTTTTGGTTATCGGACCAAGAATTGCCAAATTTTCAGCAGAGGTAGTGGACCTGCAGCTAGGAACCACTGAATAAAGAGAGCAGACTATTGGTTTCCTCCTATAATATCCGAGACGATTCGGCTGAAGTCATGATAAAACCATACCTGATTTCCGGGAACGTATATTCATTTATTACAAAGCAAGTCGTCGTTGTTGAGGAGACAAAAACAAACATGTTTATCATTCTTGCTGTTTTCATCTTGTTGATGGTGTTTTGGGAACTTCACCTTGGCATGTGGATGACAGCATCTGTCTATTTGCTGGTGTGAGCAATCCCAATTGATAGCTTGGTGGAACACAAGGAGAAAACTGATATGCGATAAAGATCATGGATAATGGCAGACTATCGTGGGTTAGGCACTTAGGTCTAAATCGCACTACAGACTCGTCGTTTTTTTTCTATGGCGCATTTTCTTCCTCCGTCACAGGATCGGGCGTCGGACGCCTGGTAAGGTAAGACACCACGAGGTCTCGCGAGACAATTATCAACATACTTGGTCAAATGTCTGTCATAGAGGACGATAGCTAACTTAGCCTCCGTCTCCTTTATTTCATGGCCACCGCGTGGAAGCCCTTGTCTCCGATAAACGAATGATCTTTACTTTCATGTCTACAGAGACATTAAGTGGCGGGATGGGTGGGAAGGGGTGGGAAGTATTGAGTTAGCCTTACCAGATGTATGCTTTGAAGCGACATCTTTGATCGTAATGCATCGCTTAAATGGCAAGTAGTGTAAGTTTGGTCAAGGTTACGATCCCCACGGGGATTATTATTAGAAGTCATAACGCGGAATAATGTCTATGAGGCTGGGCAAATAAATGACTCCTGCTTAAAACATGAAAGACTGGAGGCAATTTGGTCTGTCGTGATGTTAAAAATGAAAGACTGCAGGGACATAATGTATGACCTTGAAGATTAAGAAGTACAACTAGCTTTCATATGTTCCTGGCTACCAAACGACAAATTGCTAATGTCAGACATGTTTTCATATGCTCCAGGATAAAGCAATTCCGGATTCATGTTAAGTAGTTTTTCCTAGAGACGCTAATTATGTTTAACAAGACAGAAAACATATCATATGAAAAGAGCAAGAATTTTCACTGTTATTTTTCGTGTTCTTGTTGTTGTTGTTTTTGTGTTTTGTTTTTTTGTTGTTGTTGTTGTTCGTTTTTCTCTTTCCTCAGCGTCGAAGCCCTGATTGGAAAGCATTGGCTTTTTCGTTGTGGAACATGAACATAAGCCGTAACACCTAAAGGATTGTACATAGAAAACAACTTCTGATTTATTAATTTGCAAGGTGTAGATGTACAGTCAAAATGCTAACCTAAGCAAGGAATATCGTCCAATTGTTTACCGATGTGCTTTTTTCTGAGTGTGCTTGCATTACATGATTGAAAGTGGAATATGATTTTAAGTACCCTGGTAATTTATCTTGCACTGTTTGCTTTACACTTTTTCATCTGATTTATCGGAATCCCATCATGCACATAAGTTATGTTATGGCTCCAGTAGGCAGTAAAAATTGAACTGATTTCCCACACATTTCCTCCTCATATATTACAGTTACACAGTAAGGTACCACTGTCGGAGAGGCCAAATGATAAGCAAATGGCTTGTTCAACTCTTAGACAGCCATAGGCCTAATAGAAGATCAAACAAAGAAACACGAAAATGCTTGACTAAGTTCAATACATATAATTGAACAAAATAGTCAAATAGTACAACTGACAATAATATACAAAACTATACAGATAATTACAAAATATATAGTCTCTTACTGATGACAGCGTCCTAATCCGAATGGAATATTCCGGCTTCCACAGGCGAGTCAGTCCACCTAAATGAAGAATCCACAGTTCTCGAATCGAAGGGTGACAGCCCTGTAAGTGACAAACAGCAGTGAGCAAGATACGCCGACGACGGTTTTAATATCCAACTCCCCGGCCAGGTGCAACTTTCCTGGGCGGACAGGTTGACAATAGCGTCCATGAGGTCGAAACTGCGATGTACGTTTCACTCCTCGGAAATATACACAAAGTTACTTTCAAGGTATACTGAGATGAAATGTACGAAATTGCACAAAGAGACAATGTGCGATACAAACTGCAAAACAACGTCTCAGCTGATTAGCAAGTGGCGAAACACAAGCACACAAAGTGCTACGTACAGAAAAATGGAGTACAAATTGACATATGTCGAATGGCGTGAAAGTTGATATATCAAAACCTAGCAAAATCCTTCAAATCGGACAACAGTAAATATGACTGCACTCAAGTGGACATTAGTGAAACATTGCGAAACTTCTGACTTCGCAGCTGATTTTTATAGGCTATCGTAAGGAAAATTCCCGATGGTTTGATCGTAAACATGTTTACAACATGGATACATTCTTCCAGATTGTACGCTCTATTTACAATGACAAGAAACTTATACACACAGAAGACTCTATAACACGCGATTGAAATCCAGTGCAGGCCATTGTTTCTGGATATATACGCACGCATCGTGCGAGTTCAATAAACATTTACCAACTTTCTTGTTTTAAAAATCAGTGACTATATCGGAAATGTGTCGACTAAAAGTAATGTATTTCATTGCTCCATTAGAAACATCTGTGGACAACAAACAATTCCATGCTATTAAGAATACTCTCTGGCATTGGTAGATATATATTTTACCTCTGTCATCAAAGAGCTACTCTTTGGGTACGACCGCAGCGGTTGCTTTCAATCCATTTAAGTAAATTTCCTTCCATATCCTGACATTTCAATTTAAATAAGAGAAATTTGTACCACACTCGATCGAAAGCCTTTAATGCATCAAAACCCCCAAAATATCTCTTTCATCACCTAAAACCATAGCAATATCGGGAAAAAGCATCTAGAGGTTCGATAACTACAGACATGCTTGGCAAGAGCGCAAAAGTCTTGAAAGGAAAAGATTACTCATCTTTTGTAGCTTGAAGGTAACAAGCCACTTATCTGCTCTATTGAGATCTGCCTTAAGGTCAGGCGACATTGCAAGTGCCTTTGTCAGTTGAGGTACTCAATCCATGTTTTACTATACATGGAAAGATTTTAGCGAGTAAACATCAAAGAGCTTGATAACAGCAGACTTGCTTCGCACGAACCCAAAAGGTTAAATTGATTATGGTTGAAAACAATGCACTTAAAAAGACCACCTATGGGGCGCAAGGGGCCTCCCTGACCGAGAGGGTTATCGCGCCAGCTGACGTGCCTCTCATCAAAGCATTCACTGTGAGTTTGAGTCCAGCTCATGCTTAGTGATCGTACGTAGGAAGGTCCACCAGCAACTTGCGGATGATCGTGGTTTTCCCCCAGGGCTCTGCCCGGTTTCCTCCCACCATAATGCTGGCCGCCGTCGTGTAAGTGAAATATTCTTGAGTACGGCGTAAAACACCAATCAAATCATTAAATAAATGTGGGGATCAGGGAAATAAGGCATTAAATAATACTAGGTGCTGGGCGTTACTTGTTAATTGAATTTGCGCTGACCATTTTCCAGAGTGCGGGAAATCATGCAGTGTTAAGAGACAAATGAATTAAATCAGTTTGAACTGAAGCTAATAGTCCTTGTTCTTCCATTCGGATGTTTGAGTTTAATACAATAATGATCAACAGCTTTGGGAGTGATCAACGGTAACAGGGCCTCGCCAACTTCCTGACATACTATTAAGATATCATGTGATCGTGTATCAACAAATGAATGAGGCTGGCCAAGACGGTGGATTATGTCGCCTATGGATCACCCTTCGATACCATATGCAGATTTAGATACGCTCTTTGGCGTCATAGAATACTTGCATTTCATTTGAAATATGTAGACGAACTAGTTGTTTACGTGTCTTACGCCCTTTCAGTATAGAAGTTATTAATTTGTTGTTGGCACTGATTGTTGTTGTAATTCTAATTTCTTAATTTGATATATTAAGTGATATAACATATTTATATTTCAACAGGTTTCGTTTTTTCATCATTCAAAATTGTCGACTTGTCATGTGAACTTTATTGTCTCATGTTACCCACGGCTTGCTACGGGATCTAATGTTTACTGTCTGACTGTGCAACGAGAGCTATCTGTGCTGCAGCTAACACGATTTTATTAGTGCTGCTTTTGTATAAATGTTTATCTCATCGACGACTCGGTTATCTCGTTGGTTTAAGAAACAGAAGTGACGCAGCAATCGCTGTCTCGCCACAGCACACAATAATCAAGTCATGGAGAGTGTAACGGCCATGGCGTCGAATTTGGATGTTTAACATGGGTCGTCGTACTTTAAGACTAGCTGGAGGGTGAAGGACGAAGGTAAGACCATCGCATTTCTAGTTTCCTAGTTGCTGTGAGTCTGAATTGCGGTTACATGCCCGCCATGTGTATTGAGAACGCTGTGCGGAAGAATTCTGGACGTACTAAAGGAGTTTACAATGCTATCTTCTGTAGCTCCTTACCTCAAACGTAATGAGTGCAAGAGTTTCGGAGCTACCTGGACCTAAATCGAAAAGCAAACGGAGATGAATTAAGGCTGTCAGTCCTTACCATCTTGCCCGTGCCCAACAATGACCAATGTTGATGAGATAAAGATTTATACAAAAGCAGCATTGATAAAATCGTGTTAGCTGCCAACACAGATAGCCCTCGTTGCACAGTCAGAGAGTAAACATTAGATCCAGTAAAAAAAACTCTGGACACTTTCCACAAAGTAATCCTAAGCTAAATTGATTGTAACCACCATGGCTACCTATTTCTTTAACATGGGTTGTCATGCCATCAACTTAGTCTACGGCAGTTTTGTGGAACAGGGAGCAGGGTAACACGAGACAATAAAGTCCATATGAAAAGTCGGTCAGTTTTTTACAAACTATGAAGAAAAAACGGAAACTGACTCTGAAATACAAAAATATAAGCTGAAATATAATTGTGCAATATCACTTAGTATATCAAGAACTCGACATACCACAGAATTTTGCAATGACAGCTTCTGTAACTCCGTGCTCTAAACATAAAGAGTGCAAGTGTTTTGGAGATACCTGAAGGTCTCTGTGATTATACAACCTAGTTCTCAAGTAGGTCGGCGTGTTTGTTAGAGAGTTCGGAAAACTGAACTGTGGTAGTCACAGAAGCCCTGCCTCATGCCTAGGTAACACAAGGGACAAATATCTGCTGATCGATACATGTACTAGGGTATGTATCAAGCAATGTTTGTCGCGTAACATTTTTAACAGGTCACATTGTATAATAGGATTTGTCTACATTTAGGGCTAAAAGAGCTCGAACTCAAAGCTCCCCTGTTCTGTGAATAAGTGGAAAAGCATCAGCGGAATACATACAGCGCACCCTTACCCCCTCCCCAGAAGGTTGCTGATTAAGTTATAAGCCATGAGTCTTTGGTAAGTAACTGATCATCTTTACAACGTATCATACACAGGTTATCATATACACAGCCTAATGTATGTGCTATACTGGTGGAACGTAAAGTTTTCTACAGCTAGCTCCATTGACCTATACGGTCTATTGTGATTCTTAATTAGTTTCCGGGAACGGACAACCACAATGGGTCTTGAATGTAATACAGTTAAGATGGGTGTTCTTTCTTCTTTTTGTTAAACATAAGGCCTATACGCTTCTGAAATTTGACAACAGAGCATTCCATGAAGTGCCTTACTTACTTATTTATTCGAATGAAGATATAAAGCTTTGTAGTCAACAACAGTCTACTTTATCGATTGTTGGACAAATTTATGGATAGTTGCACAAAGTCCGTTGCAAACCACTGCCTTTATTCCTTTATTGACCCACCTCTTGACTCGTATTCGAGGGAGATGATCATGCAGTGAGGGTGTATTTTAAGACCACCCATGGTGCTCTGTCCATTATGAGATTACTTGCATAGAGCTGGGAGGGAGTAAATTGTAAATTGCATGGATGTTGCGCATGAATATTTCACTATCGGTACTGTGTTTGATTTAGAAAATGGCGTCCAATTCTGTCCGTGTCATTCAACATTCCAGTAATGTTAACACCTGTTCTGCGCTTTACACGGGATTATGTTTTTTTCTCACAGGAAATGAGCTGCTGTCATTTAACACATGCTAAAATGTATTAGAGTCTGTTTCTTTCAACTTGTCGCCTGTATTCAGCTGTCTGTAAAATCACTCGAACTCACTACCAAAATTGACTTGCATCATTAGCAAATGTTATCGCAAACTCTATACATCGATATCTAAAAAGTCCACATTATTGCCAAAAAAGCAATTCAGTTATTTCTTTGAAATTCTTTATGTTGATCTCTATAAGATTGCTTTCAAGAGGAAGACTTCATTACCTCGGACCAACTATAGTTGGTAGAGTTCTGACACCCGCCGCTAACACCTGAACGTGCCTGGTGTTCAAGCCTACGATAATGTGATGAATTTCTCAAGTAAAATAGGGGAGGTGCGGTTATCTTTACCGCTGATGAGCCATTCTATTTCAGTCTCTCTTTTTTACATATCTGCTCTTTCAATTCAATTTACCACGGGGCAAACAATAGCGCCGAAAAGCTTAACAAAAACTACAAATTGTGCACTGACCGCAGCCGTGCTAGCAGTAGTATTAGCGGAATTACCGGATATCGTATATTCCTGCTGCCTTGCTTCAATCCGAACTGATCCTTTTTTGTCCTTTGTTCATTTTTTTTTGTTCACATTATGAAATAAGAACACGTATGTATGATTGTTGACTGGCAGTGTTCGACAGAAGTCCTACACTGACAGCGGTGAAAACTCAGAAAGAGTTGGCTTAGTATCAAACTAAAGTTGACATCTCGTGTTACACTATGGTCTATCTATTTACCAGAGAAATAGGCAAAGTGTCAGCACATAGTGTGATATAAATGTATCAATAAAGATACAAGAGAGGCTATAATATCAATACCGGTAAATCACAACGTATATAGAAATTGCAACACTACAATGCACCCACACAGACTCACAGTACATACAGTGTAAGATAGAGTGTGGATACAAACATATAACAAGACACAGAACAGGCAGAAACATGTAGTAACTCAACATGCAAACGTACAAACATTAAAGATACTATAAGGGAGAATTTCTATATTTGGACTTTCATATGCCTTGAATTGATAAATTAGCCTAGCTTACTGTGGGCTTAAATATAAGTAAAAGAAGATAAATTGTTGGAAAATCGCGTTTTTATGAACTTTTTTGCGATATGCATAAACTCATGAACATGCAACTTTTGGCCGACTCGTTTTCCGAACTGTCCCTCAAGAACATGGATATGATGTCAGTATTGTTCCAAAACGTCAACGGAGTGACGCAAACATTGGTTACATGTGTTCAGTATTTCTGTGACGTCGTGACAGAACAGAATGAAGTGTAAGCTTCTATTTTGCTGAGTGGCCTTCTACATCCATGTATGGCAATACTCATTACTTTTCATACATACATTAACTTTCGTAGTTCGGGTCGAAATGGAACGTTTGGAAAATTCATTATAGCTTAAAACCAAAAATCGCAAGATACCGAGGGGCATATTTTCTGAGAGTACGTAAGTAGGCTATTGGAGGAAAAATACAAAAGATCCAACTTGAATTCATTGAACCTAAAATTTGCGATAATTTTCCGGTATAGTCTATTTAAGCAAGCCAAAGTACCGGTATACAAATGTGTAGGCAGCTAGAACAACGGACCTCATCCGATTTGTGTATGGTACTTGGCCTTATACGTCGGTACATCACTGGATTAAATCTTAAGGAAGCGGCACTATCCTTTCGGTCGCCTTTGTCTGCTCAATAGATATATTAGTCTGTAGAATTGATCGACGTATATAATGTCGTATTGAGAAATCGTCCGCCTATCCACTCAGGCTATGAACCTGTTCCTTAGCAACTCACTGAGACGGCGTAAAGTGTCCTTGTCATGTGACACTCACAACTTCGTTCGACATCAAACACACCATTTCCGCCTGATTGATGACTACACACCGTTAAGACAGCTCTGATAATTAGCCGGTGCTCTCAGTATTCATTTCAACCTCCCGGATGAATTGGTCAACAAAAGTCCTTTGATCGAAAAGAGATGCTGTACTTATTAGGGCAATTTCCTGTCAATTTTGTTGACGGACAGATGGGTGATTTTTGTTTCTGTGAAGCGTGTAGAGAGGATCACAGATCTTTTTAATGATTCTCTAGCAAGCGTTTTTGTATCTAATTATGTGTTTGGAGTTTACCATTGGCCTCATTTGCTTGGCTACTTACCTATGGACATTTTCCTCGAAACAATACAATGTTAGTGTGGTGTTTTAAAGCGTCCATCCAAAGCCATGGAAGAAAGCTTTTTTCTGTAGGGCAATACATAAATCTTATTCCTTTTCAAACATAATGTAGCCTATATTTTAAACTGAATGGATTAAAGTGCCTGCACTTAAAGCAAGGCATGCGTGCAGTTCATTTCATTTAATATAGAGGCTCTATGTTCTATATTGCTGCCCACTTCTGTTAGCCTTTATTGTTTTCGGTTACTAAATAATTTATGTTAACGACTGAGTAAAATGAAAGTATGTTAAACTTTACTTACGCACGCAACTCGGATGGTTGCACATTTTCTATGACTCTCTTGTCATAAGCCTGCCTTGTCACACTTTTCTCCTGACACATACCAGCCCAGATACATAGCTTCCCTGTTACACACGCCTACTAGCTCTGCCACACACCTGTCCAGCCAGGCACCTCTCCAGTCAGATGCCTGCCCTATCAGGTGTCTGCCGTTCCATATGCTCACAAGGTCCATGTGGTACAGTGACAGTCGTGAACAAAACACCTATGCACTGAACACTCGGACGACAAGATGACAAGCTGGTTGTGTAGCAGTATCTCTTAATGTTGTCAAAATGTTAGAAAATTATCTGACACAGGACTATAACCAGCTTGATGTGAAGAGATATTCTTACTCTCGAAAAACACTTTTTTATTTCACGCACGTAACCTTTCTGTGTAAGTATAACCTCCAGCAATGATAGCTAACTATACCACCGTCACGTTCTAAGTAAATTACCACGCACACGAACAATTGTACTAAACGCTGACCTCTGATGGATGATATTTCTGAGCTCCTGAAATATTGTGGGTTTTTAGAGGAATGTAGTGTATTTAAAAACATGAATGGTGAATTTACCGGGCCTTTTATCGTTTTGGTTAGTCTCTCTTCTTCCAATTTACTGTTTTTCGAATTTTGGTCTCTTTTTGGATAATTCTATTTTATGTGTTATGTTTACTTGTTCTGGTCGACAGGAGACAGGATTGTCGTGTGTTTGTGTTCCCAACTTCAGTATTGTAAATAATGGTGACCTTCGGAATCTGCTTGTGAGGTGTCTCCAGAGAGAGAAACATAAATGTTAGCGCTAATTAGCGCTAGAAAAACTGTATAAAAATTGCCAAAAGGGGATCAGGTTAAGATAGTAAGGAAAGTTGTTTGTGCAAAAGTTGTTTCCGCAAAAATTATTTGTGCAATTCACCTTGAAAATACTAATGCTTTCCCAGCAGCCAACCAAGTTTTGAACAAGTCCCTAGCGTGTAAACATGGCAAGAGGTATACCTGGTGACCTTCAGAAAAAACACTAACGGACAAAGCTCCTAACAATATCGCGCTTGTCTGCATGAATTATTACTATCAACAGGAGCTAATCACGGCTAGAACAACTGTCGTAACTGTACATCATGGATGTACTATATCACGACATGTATACACTGAAGAATCTTTTTCAAAATCACCAGACCTTAGTCATAGTTATAAAAATACTAAAACAGCCTTACTATTGATGTAGTAATTTCACCAAGAACACCCACCTGAATCTGTATTTCCTAATTTTTATATTCCCACATGACATATCCATATATCATCATATAAATCAGCTGGGATACAAGTGCTAGCGTCATATTGCTATAGAAACACCGAACAGCACGTAGAGTGATGTGCTCATTGGATAATATTTTTCTCTGTATAATTCTAGCTCCAAATAACTGATTTTTTTTCAACCAATATTTGTCCTAGCTTTTCCTTGCAAAATTACCTGGCAATGTTTCAACAAACTTCCCAGATATAGCCAATCACTAAACATCCCAAACATTTTCTGTGTCTGAATTTAGAATATAACATCGAATTGGTGTTTTCATACCTAACGAAGTGAGCACATCTGTCATATCGCGTCATAATGATGTAAGACCGGACTTTCACCGCAAAGTGCATAAGTCTTCAAAATGTTGTGTTTTTTTGTTTTGTTTTGTTTTGTTTTTTGGTTTTCGCTACTATTCTCTTAACGATCGCACTGCAAGAGGTACAGTTGTTTCGGAAAAAAACTAGAAAAATGCCGGCACCATCTGTATGTGATTCCTTAAGAACACCAGACAACTCACCGACGGACTAGACAATGAAAAACACATATCGTGTAAAGACATTCCACCTGGGTTTTCTCCACTCTCTTCACTACTATTTTAATCGACGGAATTTATTTAGTACCTGTTCTGGCGTTTAACTAAAAGTGTCACGACTGTGTTAACGTTAAAAGCAACAAAACATTTTTTGTCATCTGATGTAAATGCACAGCAGATAATCTCTGTGTTTCGGGGATCCCGTGGCCTCCCAAGGGTCACCCCGTCACACCCACTCTCTCTCGTCAACTGAGATGACTATACACAAATGTGGTGTTAAGCCATGATCATGCATTCCTTTAGGTGGTCGGCAATTTTAACCACAGCTGTGGAGAACATGGAGTGCGCTGTAGCAACAGTCAACAGTCACAGTGGAAAGTGCAGCAGGACACGGTCAGTCATTATTGACAGAGATCAGTGGAAGAAGCTGATCGCCCCAGGTGACACGAACGGGCGACAAATTAAGCATCGTAACGTAGTTATGTCTGAAAGGGATAACCCCTTGCAGACAGTGGCTAAAGCCAAGTTAAGTTTGGCATTGCGTTACAAGAGACAAAGGATATCGTAAAAACTGTAGCATCGAGATGTCTTCATCATGTGGAAACAAATACAATTGCTGAGGGTAAACCCTACAAGGGTATGAGAATTTTTGTGTGGGATCCAGCTTTGTTCATAGGTGAAATATATTGTATTACGTAAGAGGCCAGTGAAAGTTGTCTGGGCGATAAAAAACCTGAAATATGAAAAATCGAAGGTATGACAAAGGCAGAAAGAACTGCTGTACATCTTTGTAGGTTGTTTCATGTTGATGATGTCAATACGGCAGATGAAATGGCTTTGGATGTGAGGTTTCAAGTGACATATTATTCCCTACCATTAGTACTATATGCCGGTTGCCAAAGATTTAAGTACGTAGCCTATCGCTGATAACTGGGTGGGAATGAAGGCAGGCGTCGAAACCGACGTTCGGTTACCAACCGTTAACCAAAATGGCCGTCCTAGTTCTATAATCACAAGACCATTTTCCAAAAACGGCAAATAACACAAACAACCAAAGAACTAACAAGACATAGAAAATATTAAAATTAGGACAGATTCATCCAAAGTCAACAGTCTATAATGATGACGAAAAGACGTATTGAATGTTATAGCCGAATGAATAAAATAAGTATCCAAATCCTGTACCAGTTTAGTGTATACGGTGTCGTTATGGAAATATTTATCTCAGTTGCGCTTTGAAGGTCATGTGTAGTAGTATTGACAGAATAAAAATGATCCAAAGTGTGTAAGCTGTGATCTCCACGGCCCGCCATACAGGACGTATGACAGTGTGATAGTTGGCAAATGGTCACACATTACTGGTGTAATCCAGCTTTTTGTAAATTTACCTCAGTTAGGGTGTTATTCTAAGTGTTCATGTAATCGTTTGAAAAGTAACAACTTACACTCACCCTAGCACAATAGCTTAAGCAGAATTAGGTATAAAAATTACCGTGGAGTTAAATGCAATTTATTACACGTCACTGGTCTTGAATTACTCAAAGAAACTGAGCTCCTTAAAGTATCTCAGGATGATAATTTTTATGAATTGGATAGTCCTCGCAGTGGAGAGCCCTGGAAAAGTTCGCAATATAGACAACCTACCCACATACTTTAGTATCCTCTGGTAAATTTTCCAATTTAATGGACATTAGTTGACCCCGATGTCACTGTTAAGACCTTTTACTCCTTTCACTGAAATTCTGTTTCACCAGGTCAAAATAACAAGAGGAAAAAGCTAGTAATTGAGCACTCTAGTGAATGTATGCAACGTCTTGGAAGTTCTGACTTATACTGAGGAAGTTTGAGGGGAATCTTAAGGGAAACTTAAACCAGATTCTTTTCAAACGCGGACATTAAACTGTGTTAAAGGGTAAAGGGTCTTTTTGAAAGCGCTAGTCTAACATTATAAAGATGAGATATGCTTTCCCTAATCCACCAATGTCAACATGTTGGATTTAACACTATTAAAGTTACATCAATTTTAATAGTATAACTAACGGATAAATTCCAGTATGTATGATATTATATAATTGTATACTCTTTGGTTCTTTCGTTACCATTATGTTCTTCTGTACCCTACCACTAAACACCTGGTCGTATTGGCCATTAGGAAGAACTTGATCTCTTTCTTTCTAATTTCATTCAAAATCACACATCGTACATTTACAGGAATTGTTTTGGAGGTCTGAGTAAACATTTTGTTTCCCTGAATATTACTCCATTAAAGACAGGCTGCATGAAAATAAATATGGACTTTCTAGGTTTAGCAATCATAGCGTCTCTCGCACTGAACTAAACTTACTCTCGTTTCTACTGAATGGCATTGTTTCCAGATGGTTAGTGACGCTCTCCCAAAAACATCTGGTAACATTCAAGAAATGCATTTGTTTCTTGGTGAACAAACGAATGTTCATAAGATGTCAAGGAAAAAAGCCTAAAAATACAGCATCGTACAAAAGACTAGACGAGGATGATATAAATGTGTTTATCAGGGCTGAAGTTCATGTCGAGAGAATGATTAAAAGGACCGAAAACGAGCCCTGGGCGTTAAAATCTTTTCCAACATAGACTAAATCATAAGATATCCATTAAGATCATACGATACCAAATGTAGGCCATAAACACCAAGAAGACGTCTTCGAGCGGCAGGATGGTGTATGGATGCCATGTTACAAATTCGGATATGAAAGCTTTTCATTTGTCTCAGTAACTATAAGGAGAAGTTTCTATCCACAAGGAAGAGATGCACGACATTCGCAATGTGAAAAGCGCCATGTTTGAGGACGCGTCCATTAGTGAGAATTTTTCACGTATGGATCTGAGACAGGCTTCCACCTTTACTAAGGGCCTCTCCAGTCGGAAAATGGGGTGAGCCACACTATCATCAAGCATCAAAATTCCATCAAAACATCATGAAACATCACTGTTTCATGAGAAAATCAGCCAAAATGAGCCAAATCTAAATTAGCTTTGCTCACCAGAAGATTGGTAGAGTGACATATGCTAATGCTCATAGGGGATAGTTTAATCAAAGTTCTACATCATTCAAATATCACGACACTGTATTTGAGGAAGGCTCAAAACATATATATACAGTTGTTACAAAATGCCACACAATTCTTAACCTTTTGCGCGCGATTTATTTCGGATTTATCCAGGGAATTTTGAATGATTCTACACTAGTGATTTCCAACATATTACATTTAACGTCACTGGAAAATTTTTACCTAACTCTGCCTAAGCCATTTTGCTTGGGACATGCAAGATGTTACTTCTTAATCACTTACATGAACAGTTAGAATACCTAACTGAGATAAATTGACAAGAGGCGATATTTCACCGGTAACGTGTGACCATTTGCCAACCATCACTCTGTCGTCGAGGCTCTGCTTTAACTCTCTGCTGCAGTCTTTAATATTATAGCCTTCTACTGTAATAGAGTAATGATTATGCCATGCTAGAGACTATTTCTGTGAAGCTTCAGGATCTAAATTCTAAATTTCGTACAGTTCGTAGGATGTGTATAGCATTGCTTAAGTGTACACCGCCTGCACACTGAACTCACTTGTGTAGAATGCATGCCTTAAGAACTCAGCATCTCTAGTTTTAGGGGCCTCCGTGGCTCAGTCGGTTAGCGCGCTAACCAATGCGATTGCTGTGAGTTCAACCCCAGCTCATGCTGGCTTCCTTTCCGGCCGTACGTGGGGAAAATGTGCCAACAATCTGAGGATGGTCGTGGGTTTCCCCCTGGCTCTGCCCGGTTTCCTCCCACAACAATGCCGGCCGCCGTCGTCTAAGTGAAATATTCTTGAGTACAGCGTAAAACACCAATCAAATAAATAAATAAAGCTCTAGTTTTAAGGTCATATAGGTACAGTTGAGATGCGTCATCCTAGACAATGTGATGTGTACTAAATTGTAACTTTTACCCCATTCTGGTCATGTCTAAAGTCTTGGCACTAGAAGGTAGAGGGTGTATATTGTTACATTTTAAGCATGCCCATGAACAATGCTCAATTCACCAGCAAAGCAGACCCTTGCTTCTAACACTCTCACTGAAAAAAGGAAGATTCTCTTCCTCAGCTCAACGCCAAAATAAGCCAAGACTCCATGTTGGCCAGTGCTCTCGCTTTTGGCTACGTATGGCTCCCTATTAGCTAGTCTTTATTCAATTACTTTTTCATTACTATCTCCTTTATACTTCCTTGCATCCTTTTAATGAACACCACGTGAGCGGACTCCCCGAAGGTGTTTTCTATATCATGTCTGACATGTCACGTACACTATGAGCCCTGCGCTTTACTTGGTTACGAAACAAGACAGATACACTACAAAAACATTGCAAGTTGCTTACCCGCGTCCCAGACGTTGTTTGACGTCAGTAGTCTGGTTTCCATGGAGTGGTTTTAACAAAATTACTGAAATATCTATGATCTATGTTTACATTCTCGTTCTATACTTTTATGAATGAATTCCGTGATATTGACGGTAATTCTGTTTTCTTTTGTGTAATGTAACATTTTACCGTTAATTGTGAAAATGTTCAAGATCTGTTAATACAAACAAAACAGTTTGTCCTCGGTTTTTCCTTTTCCGAAAGTGCTCTGTGTCCTTTTCGTTTTTTAGTTATATATTTATGTGTAGGGTGCCAATATTTTGTTAACTTACCACCATGGCTTAAGGGCTTCACGAAAATCGGGCAAAAATAGCAAGGATGTTATCTGTAATTTATCAGATGTCACTAGTCTAAAATGGCTCAAAATGCTTTGTCGTCATCACATCATGAAACCGTAATGGCCGAGCTAAGACCAATTTCAAAAACAGCCAACAATGCACTGAAGAAATGAGACAGTATATAAAGTGTAAGAAATTATTTAGGAAGGATTCAGGTAAGAGAAGCTATCATCAGTGTTTATCTGCAAAGAAGCAAGTCGAGTGAGGTAAAATATAGAATTTTTTATTTATCTGCTTGGGGGTTTTAGACCGTGCTCAAGAATTCTGCACTTATAAGAAAACGGGGCAGATTCTGGGGAAACCCATGGCCATGATCAAGTTGCTGGCAGACCACCTACGACTTTAGAGAAGACTAGCCTGAGCTGGACTTGAACTCACAACGATCTCATTGGTAAGACGCTCCTCAAGCAAAATACAGTAGCATTGGAAGATTGCGCCTATAAATGTACCAAACTTATGCCGCATCAACTCGTTCACGGGCGGGTGGTCTCCATATAACTATTTCGAGTTCAACAACTCGTACCCATGAGAAACGAATGATATAATAAGAGAATCAAGGCATTTCCAGCTTGTCGACTTGTTCGAGAACTCGTCATGGAATCCAGAGTCAATAATGTGCCTGTTATTACATGCCACGTTATCGCTGAGTCTGCTGTCCTTTGCTTGCTCTTGGTATTTGTGACTGAGTGCATAGACGAAATGGATTAACGTCCTTCCTTCTTAGCAACTGATGTTATAACTGATGAAGATATATCCATCCTCAGATCAGAAAAGAAATTAACAAGTGACTAAAGTTTATGAATTGTTTAACAAAAATCCCAAGCGAATCACATGAGTGGAAAAGAAAAAATACGTATATATTTTTATACTTTGATGAGAACTCTGTCTGAACGCACAAAGAAATTTTGTGCGATCGCATGCATGAGAACTGCTTTGTAAAAGTACCATTCCATTAACTCCTTGGACTCGAGTTGATATAAGGAGATCTCTAGTATTGTAATGGTCAGTGTTTGCCTAATGGTCTTCTGAGCTAGACAGGGTTTCAGAACGAAAAGCATGTAATAAAGACGCATTTATTATTTGAGAAACTTCTTGCGAGACAAAGTCCCAAGCACTCCTTCGCATTGAAGACCACTGGGGTATGGGGAGTATCATGTTATAACAGAGTTAGGTGGCTATGGCGGGGGAGACACCGGCTATTGACTGAAGCAAACAGACGACATAATTATCAGTTGATAGGCACCAGTACTAACAATGTTTTCGAGAGGTCCTGATTCGTTTATGAGACAGAACCCTGAGTTACTTTAATCACAGAACTATGGAATGTGAAAGAATTCTACTATAAGCATTACAGTGGGAGCGTCCAACCATTGCGAGCGCTTGGTTCTGAGTAAGAATCGAGGAGAAAAAATGAACTTGAACTACACAGTGAAAAAAAGGTGAAACCTAACGGCAAAAGAGCAGTCTGGTGCAATAAAGGAGAAAATATACATTAAAGCATCAAAATATAATCGTAAACACATGTGAGTTATTATTCCCAAGATGTTTTGTTCTGTAAAGATTCCCGAGTGATGAAGGTTTAATAGTCCGATTACCGTAAGTGAGCACTGGGTACACTAGCCACATTTCTAGAAGGACGCCTGGAAAAAAATTTACTCCCCACAATGCCTAATGTTTTGGACTAGAGACTTGTTCTACGAAACGTGAGCGTAACCATCGAAGCAGACATTCGCATACCGACCGTCGACCAAACTGGGTGTTCCAGGTCAATAATCCCCGGACCAGTTTGCAAAACAGCATTTAACTACCATAGAGCTTTAAAGTATGTAAAGAGAAGAAGTCCATAGTTTCAATTAAGACGAAAAGACCAAAGGAATGTCATAGATGGATGAATTAAATCAGTATTCAACTCATGTACCCTGCGGGACTAAACGCTGTCGTTAACCAAAAAACGTAGCGTAACTCAGATGTGTATTAAGTGCCTCCGTTCATATATCCAACGTGGCGGTCCATGTATCCAGAGTCAAAGTGATACGTGTCCATGACATTTGCTCCTGTTGCTAAGTTAAGCACGCTCAGTGGTGCTGGTCCCGGAGCGAAATGGGCGTCTTAACCACCCCTACACTCTGCCGTTGTAACTCTGGTGCCAGACTCGATTCTCCAGACTCTCCTACCTAGCAACAACACTAGGATCTACATAAACTTTCTCCATATTGCCACGTTCTACAGTTATATAGTGAAGTCCATAGATCCATAATTTCACCGCGCCTAACAATTCCATTACTCTATCGAGTACGAAGACCCTGCAATAACTGTTTCCACATTTCCCCATGTTATCACTCTGATATTTCAATGTCATGTCCAGGGAAGGGCAAATCATGTATTCCCATAGTCTTAACGGTCGTGTCGCCTTGTTGCAGTGAGTGGTCGTGGGCGCAATGTGAACATCACCATTATGGTGGCCATGCAGGTATCTGTACGGCACAGGTAAACATGAAAACAATATAGGTCTAATGTTCTGGCGATGATGTGCTTAAAGGTGGCTGTTTAAGGGAATGAATCTATATTTGATCGCTTCTTTGTAAACAAACCAATTCTGTTTGCACCGCGATCTGCTTGTTTATGTACGCTACTTAAATGAGTTTTTTCTCGAAGATGTCTCCTTGTAGCTATGTAACACACTGTATAAATGGAATACGAACTAAATTTGATGGCCAATTTTTCACCATGGCTACGACGTACCTCGGGGTGTGCGGGGGGAGTGGAGAATTGTAGCATTCTACTCAAACAACTATTGCATCGGAGCAATAGAATCGGATCTTGTTATGATCGTGACCATCTCATTGTATGGACCATTTAGTTCTACAGTTTTGAGAAATGAATTCTGATGGTTCTCTCTCGAATGGACTAGACTGCATCATTATTTCAAAAATCCAATTTACTGCTTGGTCTAGCCAAGTACTATGATATTCACCATTATCGTAATATAGTCAATAAATTGATATACCAGGATTTCAGTGGGATAGAACAAGTTTATTAGGGTTTTATTCCCGTCCACTTGCCAGTTAAAGACAATCGTCAGTTTTGGAATATATTGTGAATTGACAAACACACAAACAAACAAATACTACCAAGGACTTCTGTTTTCGTCAAGACATTACTTCTCTATGTCAGTTTTATTCAAACTATAAAGAATTGGCCCTTGAATGATTACATGCACTCTATTTCTCTTGCAACATCCCCTTGCTATGTCATTAAGTGATGAAGTTGTATAATATATCTATCGATATGCAGAATTCCATGCCCTCTGGATTTAACCTGAATGAATTCCCAAAGAAGTTTTCCAGTGGTGTTGTAAAAATATTTAAAAGATTCTAGAACGTTCATCATCGGATTAAATTGCATATGATCGTCATTACTTACCTATTCACTTGGTGAGGCCATTTTGTCATGTTAGCCATCTGAAGTGGCGTCACATACTCTATTAGTTCCTCTGCAACATCGGTGATAAAGAAGAACGGTTTCAAAATTACAGGGAAGTGTACGTGACCAGGCCAAAAATTTGAAATATACAAGTTAAAATTCGAGAGTTTCGCCTTTGCTTTGTTTTGAAACGGCAGAGTTCTTCTAATCAGCGGACAAACAATTATATACAGCCGTACTTTTACTCCCCCTTTCACTCATGCTTTTATAAAATTGTTCTTTCTTTGAATACCTTGTAGTTGCTACCCCATTTGTCCTTCAATTAACTGCCCATCCCCGTTAATTTGGCATTATATTCTTCTATTCTACAGTATTCAAGTATATTACTTAGTAGGTTATCTATATGTTATGGTCTTCTTGCCTTTTCTGTGTCAAAAATCCACCTTTTTGTTAGTATGAGTAGAGTGTTTACTATTATTTTTTGCGTTTGATAGATCTGGAATTGTTGTAGAGTTATTAATTTTGCACGTAAATTTGCACTCCTGTTTTAACCACATTTCAAAGATCGGCCAAAACGTTTTAACCATTTCACGCTGGAAAAATAAATGTTCAGTAGTTTCTTCTCCTTTGTAACACAGTTCACAAATGTCGCCATTTTTTCTGCCAATTTTGTAAAGACAAGATTTTGTAGGACATATTTGGTGTAAAATTTTGTACTGAAAGTCTCCATTAAGCAGCAAAATGTGCTCCCATTTACTTAGTGTTTGTTTATCACAGTCAGCTACGTTCAAAATGTCAAGAAAAAGCCGCCTGCCTCCTTTTTGTTTCGACAGAATGCTGGAGTAAACAGGGTATGCGGGACAAAGCACGCCTTAACGTCTTTAAAACTTGCAACATCACCATTAATATTTACAATGTTCCTAATATATATATCTTATTTCTATGCCATTTTGAATGTAGTACGATGGGTTTTTAAAATTTGAGATGTACCATAAGTGTTCATCGAATGTATTTCTCCGTGTTCTTCTTTTGATCATCATTTCCATCAAAATCTTCCAAAGCCTCTAGCGTTTCAATCTTAAAAGAGTTTTTCATTGTCTCTGAGATAATTTTAACGTACGAACCTCCCACACTCTTCAATTTATCGCAATGTACAGGCGAAATCACAATTGTTTTCCAGTTATTTTCCTAAACAATCAGCCGTTTTTTCCATGTTAATTCGAATACGTAATACATTTACTGCATTTACCCATTCTAGCTTTACGTCTTGGCATATCTTAAGATTGCTCCCGGACAAGGAGACTATCTACACTGCTTTTGTGTTGTTTTTTTTTTTGTTTTTATTTTTTTTTCTGTTTTAATTTTAGCCCGGAGTATTTGTAATATAAATTTAAACAACTAAGTACTTCTAATAAGGTGCTCTGGGATCCATCCAGAATCAGTTTCCTGTCGTAAATATATGGGTTTATTTTATGCTCAGTTCCATGTATTGTTCTACCTCCTATTTTTTATTGTTTCCTATGATACAACCCAAAAAGTCGGCGCACAACAAAGATAATTGTTCTACCACTCGACAACCCCGACTGATTACGAATAAAATGTTACATTACCATTTTGTATAACGCAAGACAAAATATTTGTTTGGAAAACCTCTATCCATCATTTAATGTCATTACCAAATCGCAGCATCCCAGAGATTTCATCATTCATTGTTTCAAACAGAATATCATAGATTAGTCGAATATTTTCATCTATACGTCCACCGGACATGAAAACGGAATTTCGGAAGTTTGCCAGCGCGAACTTCGTGGCCAGTACTCCGCCTACCTACTGTCAGCATTAGCTGGCTGTAGACAGGGAATATCCCGAACACAATAGGGTATTTCGAACAGATCTTTCTGCCGATAGGGGGGGTGATATTTCCTTTATAAATCTGGCTTCGCTACCGGAAAAGGAGAAATTGCGCCAGGAAATCTCCTCATTCTCAGTTAGTGGCTGTCCGGGGGTGGCTTTCTTGCCAATACACCCAAAGAAATTGCTGCAATCTCCTGCTCAACACGTAAGCATTGTAATACTGGCAACCTTTGTAAATTCCATGTAAATCTATGACTGTCCAGATGCACCAAAATACTTAAAATAACCTGAAATTCCGAGTTATTGCCCCCACCTACAATCAAAACTTTGCAGCCAAAGTGTCAAATGATGTTTTCAGGGCTGGTAGTTGGCCAAATCCTTCAGTACCTGTACACTACGGCCACTCGGAGTGAAATGACCGATAATGCCATAAGGATTTTTTTAAACATTTTTCTGTAATACCTGTGATATCTGTGATGGCTTACTTCTTTTTTTCTATGTGTTGACAGACTTTATGTTCATTTTAATTGATACACCGTCTTGATTCTTTGTGGTTGTGTTGAACGTTGTTTGGAAAATTGGTCGCTATTGTATTAACAGGGAACGTCCATTCTGACTGGCGACCTCAAATTATTGTGGCCTCTTAAATGAAACCTTAGGGAGTAAGCCCAGACGTCTTCCACTACCACCATCTCGTTCATATATATCTGAATTGTCTGTCACTAAAAATTCCCATTAAGAACCCTATATTAGCTATACTAGGCGTCACCGAGCGCCCACAAGCAACCCATTGATAGTTCTCATGTTAGACCACTGAATTAGGTAAAATCTGGCCTGCCTTCATCTCCCGCTTCGTTCAAACCCACGACCGTCGGTGCGGTCACAGTAACTTCACAGCAATAGCATGCTACAGCATACCTTGACACGGTCGTTTTCGTTGGCCGCTATGGATTCTGTTAGTTAACCCTCTGTATGTAACTATTACAGTGTCAGATTTCTGTGCTTTTCAAGGAGAGGTGCTATAGACTGACGGGGACCGATCTCTGCATGAGAACACTATTGAGCGAATCACTTCTAACTGACGATTAGACAACACTCACGTCATAAACTTATGAGTGAATTTTAACTACAGAGTGTTTCTTTTAACTTGCCGCCTATTTTTCAGCTCTCTGTAGTCACTACTAAATTGCCTTTAATAATAAGTGTCATGTAACACCACACGCTTCATACTCAGTCATATCCATCATATCAATTTGTAGATCTTCAGATGTTACCTCACTGAGTATAGGCGACAAGTATATCACTGAATATAGGCGACACGCGAAAAGAAACAGGCCTTAAACCAAAACCAGTTATACATGTAACCCAGTTCAGCCGAAAAAGTCACTTTTCAACGTAGTCCGTAAATTCAATAAACGATCGTGTTATTGATTCATCTGTGCTTCACGACCAGTTCACGAATAATTCACCTATACGAACGCGGTCAAAGACTCGGGAATTTAACGGGCAAAAAATCTCCAGGCTAATTTGGAATCTTATTCATTTTATTATGACGACGGCGATTTATAATTCTTGTTTGTTTATTTTTTTGGCATGGGTAATTTAATAATGTAATGTTACAGTAGTGACCGGAGTAAAATCTCTGAAACCATGAACCACTTTGATCTCAAAATAGAACTTTTATAAACTCTCAAACTGAACTAAATGGCATATTTCTAAAGCAAACTAAATTACTTACCTAGGAATGATTTCTTCTGCGTCCTATGACATAAGGTCATTTATGTCATAGATCCTATGTGTGGATATAAACGGCAGCGAGCTCCAATGTTTACTTCTCAGTTCCACAAAGCGTCTTTTTTACTCTGAGAAGAGATCTCGTCCCAAAACGATGAGGGGCGGCTCCAATTTGAGATACCTTTCTTACGCCTGTCACTCACTGAAAAGGCTTTAATGGGGTCCATGTGTTAGTGATAACGGGTTTTCTTTTTGCTATCGGCGCCATCTGTTAGTTCGCGTTCAATAGCACCAACAGTTCACATCGCCGAGATGAACATGAGTATAAATGTGGGAGCATTGCAGCCGACAGCGTCCGACACCCAGCGCCTGTCACGGCAACCCCACCTGTGCTGTACAGCTCCTGTCTCAGCTGACCTGGTCGTCTTCTGCTATCGATTTAAATGACCACTTTTCCCGGGCTGCAAAGAACATGCCGGAACCTCATACAAGCACACGGGAGTATATAAAGCTTGGATTTCAGCTCTTTTTTTCTTTCCCTGTAACAAATGAAGCGTTTGTCAGCTCCTGTTGTATCTGCTGCTGCCGTAAGTCACGAGGTTGGTCAGGGAACTGGCAAAAAGCGGTATTTTTGCATATGGCATGCACAATCAGTCAAGACACTTGTTCCTCGCCGATGATTTTGTTTATTTATTTAGTTGATGTTTTATTCCGTATTCAAGAAAACTTCATTCATAAAACAGCACCCAAGAAGTTTGATGGAAGATAACCGTCCAGGGCCCATGGGAAACCCACGACCATCCTCAAGTTGCTGGCAGACCTTCGACCGGAGGGAAAACCAGCCAGAGCTGGATTTGAACTCATGCACATTGACCGCATTGGTGAGAGGCTTCTGCATAAGGTATAAGAAGGCTAAAAAATAGTCTTACTATTTATGTACTAATTTCTCAAAGAGCATCCACCTAAAACTGTAATCCCTAGTTTTTTTTGCCCCAAATGACACATGCTGTCAAATAACTAGATGCTTGTCCTATAACATATCCAAACATAATCAGGGATTGACCACCATTTTCTCAAAATAATATCAGCCGGAATGCAGATATTAGCGTCCTTGTTCATTGGATAATAAGGGTGTAGCTGGCACTTGTTCACTGGATAATATTTTCCTGTGTTTAATTGTAGCCACAAGTAATGAACTTATTTTCAACCATTCTTTGTCATAATTTATACCTGCAAAATTACCTGGCAGTACTTCATCACACTTCAGAGATACAGCCAATTCCTACCCGTAACCACCGTTTTCTGTGCGCCTGAATCTTGGATACAAAATCCAATCAATGTTTTTATACCATAAGTCACTGGGCTGAGCTAGCGCGCTAATCCCACGGCCGGAGAGGCGCCACCTTGCGGACGACGATCGGAGGCATCCAATACTATGTGTACAAAATACAAGACGAAAGACCAAGGAAAAGTATTACTCAGCCTATTATCTGGTCCAAGCTGTGTAACCTACCTAACACATTTGCTACATGATAGACAAATCATGATATGGTAGTCCCAAGCCTCTGTAAAACAAGCTGTACAAAACACGTCGTGTTTGACGAACGACTTAGTAATGAGATGCTGTACCACCTTGTTCCATAGCCTGGATCAGAGTCAGTGGATAAACTACCTACTTCCTACATGAATTATATGGACATATCTATCAAGTTTCCTAAAGCCATCCCATCAAGGATTATTACTTCACTTTCCTTCATTTTTCACAATGTACATCTTGATTTTCGAATAAAAATTCAGTGTGGACATATAGGTACTGTAGGTTGAGTCACCATTTCTTATTACGCCATTCGGATTTTCCGATCCCATCGGCGCTGTATAGAAAAGGGGATCCATCGCCACTATCTAAAAAAGGGATCAGGTCGCCACTACCTATGAAGGGTACCACACGACCATTACCTAAAAAGGGGATCAGGTTGCCACTACCTAAACAGGGGGATCACACCACCACTACCTAAAAAAAAGGATCACACTACCACTACCTAAAAATAGGAATCCCACGCCACTACCTGAAAAGGGGATTACATTACCATTACCTGAAAAGAGGGAACCCACGCCACTACCTAAACAGGGGGATCACAACACCACTACCTAAAAAGGATGATCATACCACCACTACCTAAAAAGGATGATCATACCCCCACTACTTAAAAATGGAATCACATCGCCACTACCTAAAAAGGAGAATCCCACCCCACTGCCTAAACAGGATTACACCACCACTACTAAAAATGAGGAACACACCGTCACAGCCTGAAAATCTTTTCAAATCACATTGTTGGATTTGAATACTCTACTCAAACCATTTCCACGGAGCCACCTCAACGTTCCCACGCTCCAACCCACACCCACCCCGACCACAACCAGCAGATTCCACCCAGAGCCGGTGCCGATACAGGGAAACTGCCTGGAAACTGAAGTGTGGATGTCTTGACCTCAGCTAAATCTTATTTTTCAATTCCACAGATATTATATAACAAATGTATATTTTCAGTAGCATGGAAAGTATCGACCATTGTGACGGAGCGTTCATCCAGGTTCTCTTTGCAGTTCTTTCGAACATTTTGCTTTCCATAATTCTGTTAAAGCCATTGTCCTAGGAGGTTGCAAGTTTCTACTATGAAGCCCGTACAGTTAAAATAAATTAAAATACCACAACACAGTGAAATAATATCCTAAATGAGGTACATGCAAACTGAGACCATAGACAAGATGTCGGCTTAACAGTAATCACACTGTCGGTGCTGCTCTGGTTTGACTCCCGATGCTGACTTTATTAACTTTTCTTTCATATTAACACCTCTGTCATAACGCGTTGTGAATCATGACAAAAATCCAATGTGAGGTTTGTACCCTTGAGTCTTACTGCCAATTTTCGATGTTTCTTTTCATGTCTAACACTCTTTGACATTAACAGAGAAACAACTCGACATAAATCATGAGAAAAGTTGCGTCTCGCTGCCAGTTCTCATGTCGCACCCCTTTAACATTAACAGAGAAACAACATTAGGAACAGCTTCATGATTTTAGTTCTGCGTGGAATTCTGAGAAACCTTTCCTCAATCGCGCTCTGTAGAGCTCCAGGCTGGAAGCCGATAGCCAATGTTAATTTTAAAGAAATCTGACAGATGGGAAATTAATTAAAACCCCAAATGAAGTCTAGGAAGGAAAGATTTAGAATGTCGGAAGATTCGACATCTTCTGACTGACATGATTACAATGACCAAACATCAGTGTTTTCCTGCTTTACGGACTTAGTCATGAATACGTTTTTCAAGTGCTTTTATTCTATTCTCCCGACTATTAAGTGCAGGCGACTACTTAAGCTTTATATTGATCAGTATGTGAGAAGGTGTGTGCGATTCGTCGCTCTGTTCAATTAGCTGGTAGAGCAAAACTCGCCGCCACCTGACGCGAAGTCTTGATTATGTCTAATGTCCTCTCAGTCGCTGTCCTCAATTAGCTTAAGCCCAGCGCCTTCTGCTGAAGACGGCCTTGACCTATTACAAACTCACAACAAGATAATGCCCAAGCCCAAAAACGGCCAAAAAAATCGATTTTTCTTTTTTTTTTGGGGGGGGGGGGGTCGGGACACTTTGTTTCTTCAGTCTGATTTTAACTGTACCTGAACGTGATTATTAGCTTTTTTGTATCTCAAGCGTGTCCCAGGTGTTGTAAAGATTTCAATTTCCGCCGTGTTGCACTAGTGCAGCGGAAGCTATCAGGAACAAATCTGACCAGGTAAACTAAACACTAGTGGCCCATTCCAGCTTCGCGTATATAGTAAGTACATACGGGGCCTCCGTGGCTCAGTCGATTAGCGCGCTAACGCAGTGCAATGACCGAAGCCTCCCACCAATGCGGTCGCTGTGAGTTTAAGTCCAGCTCATGTTGTCTCCCTCTCCGGCCGTACGTGGGAAGGTCTGCCAGCAACCTGCGGATGGTCGTGGGTTTCCCCCGGGTTCTGCCCGGTTTCCTCCCATAATGATGCTGGCAGCCGTAGTATAAGTGAAATATTCTTGAGTACGGCGTAAAACACCAATCAAATAAATAAATAAATAAATACTTATCACTTTGCAAATTGTAGGGATTTTGGAGAACTGAGTTCCGATCCGACTGTGGCAAAGAGAGAACCTTCCTCTACACCGATATCTGACTAACTGTCTCCTTTAGCCACACAAAAGCTTCGTGCCAGTGGGCCCACGATGCCCTCTTAAAGTTATTACCACGTAACTATCATGACATCCAGAATTCTATGTATTACGTCGCCATGAGGGCTTTGTGCAAATCGGCCCATGCACTAAATAATTCTTCAAACTTTACAGTATCTTCATGTTGGACAACTTGGGCACAAACGGTTATCCCTTTTTAATGTGTTGTAGGACCTGTTGAATTGTAAATTAAGAGAAGTGTTGAGGGAAATCGTATAGCATGGCAGACTCTCAGAAAACACTATAAAGACCTGTTCTTAGGCAAAAGCCTTGTCATGCCGTGGTGTTCATAGCTCGGAGACTAGCCGGTTACCTAAAGGCGCAAGAATTTGCTGACTTTAGGGATAATCTAAAACACTTCTTGCGTCCACGGGTAGCATATTTCGTCCATTCAGCGCAGGAAAACGCCAATGCAACATGCCAGACTCCACTTCGTGCAAGCTATTCTTCATGGTCACAGCGTCGTCTTCTTGGTAGGACGCCACTTTCGTTCATGGATTTTAAACTTATACTCCCTTTGGGTTCGTTTCATAAACTGGGTGTAAGTTACGTCAAACGTCCAGGCAGTTACCATGGCGACACATACTGTAAATATACGTCACCATGGTGGTTACGTTTGACGAAACTTCACACTCTCTTCGTAAACCGAGCGCCTGACCTATGAGGTCTCTAGCGCAAATCGGTTTATGGTTGATGGAGACAGAGAATGTGCATAGTATCTGTTTGTCAAAAAAGTGATACAACAGGATGCTGGTGACCGCGGTTCAATACCACGCCATGCACGTGTCCTTCATGAATATTCATCGTGCCTCACAGTACAAACAAAACGTCACAAGGTCCAAATTTCCTCGTGTGAGTCAATACATTTTTAAATTCCTAAGGCCAAAATCCCATGGCACAAAGAAACATGTCTTGATGTAAACGACATAATTATTTGAAAATAAACACGTCACACTGTTTTGGCCATTTTAACTCCGATATAGATGACTCAAGATGTCATTAGAACAATCCCAATTTTTTCAGTCTGTCTTGAGTTCATTGTCGATTGTAAACTTTGTTCATCCATGATTAAAATAATTGGTGAGTTGAGTCATCATTATCAAACAAGTGTTGGGCATTAAGTGCAACATTGGCAGGCAAATAAAAATAATGAAGGGTAGACCAACTTGTATGTGAACAAAAAGAAATTTGCAGAACATATCTGATTTTATCTTTCCTTACTTAAGAGGTTTTCTCTTGAGTATTCTACATTATTGGGGGCATTTTGACGTAAGGGTAATATTGACTGTAGACGTGTGGCAAACAACTATAACAAAAACATGATAAGGCGAAGCTCTAGGCCACAAGGAGGTAAATCAATAATGTGTCAGAGGAAAGATGACAGAATCCAAAAGAAACGATGTGGAATAGCATCTCGGAACATAGCTTTCATTTGAAATTCCAACCTTGTTTACTCCTTTAAGGACACTCCGCAGTCCAAGATTCCGGACATTAAAGTGTCAAATAACACACGGAAGAATGTATTGGAACAAAAGAAAGACGAAGAAGGGATTTCGTGGACTGAATGGATCGAAATGCACCTGCATGGTAAGGCATACAGACATCCTAGGGTACGGAAATTTTCTATCGATCAAACAGTGATATCATGCGCATATTGCTAAATTTTAACTTTGGAAGTTTGACAGTCACCTGGCTGTTCGAGATGGATAATTAACCACAAGAGATGGAACAGAAATAGCTATTGTCATCTGATGACATAATTCATGGATTGAGCTGACGACGCCGGGGTGTTAACGATGAAATCGACAGACACGTGCATATCACCAGTTCTGGTGAACCAATCATGCGGGATATGTGAGATTGTCAAACCGACCCCGGTGATCTCATAAAATCGTTCCGGGGCTCAAATCGAAGTCTAAAATTGGCAATTCAGAGGTACTTTTACTGGACTGGCACCCAGAGTTAAGCACAAGCCAATTTCTGGTCAGTCCGCTGTCGGTGTAATATGAAAGAGCAGGGCTTCTTGGTGCGATACTGAAGTAGTAAGTGTGGGCATGTACCTGGACATCTGCCCTTGCTTTGTACACCAAGCAAGGGTTGTCCAAGATTATTTGCCTAGAGTATCATCCGTCTTGGGATTGTTAAATTATGGACGTCCAGAGAGTTTAGGGACATCATGACTAACAAACCGATATCTAGTCACATTTCTCGTAAATGACGTCCTCTTACAGCTTTTTGGGAAATCCCAGTAGAAGAACCGCAAAGGTTAGACTTCAGTACGTGTAAAGTAATTGTTTATGGGCCGCGTCGTCCTTTAGGAAAACCAGGTAGACAAGTTATCCAGCAAAGGCTAGAATTAAACATACAGATTAATCGCATAGTCAATAGCTAGCTGTCCTTTACGGTTCTATAAGTAATTTACGAGGAAGCATGTTTAGAGAACAGAGATTTGGTCGATTCCAACTAATCGTTTTCGAGTTCAGTCTTTGAATTATATTTTAGCAAATGTGTCATAACATATAACATTTATGAGATGGTCAAACGTTTCATTTCTAGTTCCAAAATCATTCGCTTTTGAAGTTGTTGTTTACTAATGTCGGGAAAGGGTTTTTGGAATCAGCCTCATGGTGTTTTCTGTTTCGGATTGTCGTCAGTGCTTGACTGGTCTTCGTGAAGCTTAATTGAAACCAACCAGGAAGCCGCCATTGTCTCTTCTCATAATGTCAGATTAGTTAAGAGTTTGCCCCAAACACCTGCAGTTTATTAAAGCTCTGGTTGTTACCCTTATTCTAAGATGGAACGAAAATGACAGATGTGCGCGAATAATGACGAACCGATGTAAACAAGTACAATATATGCTGCCATTACTGATCTTCGGTGATGTTTAAATCCGGCACTTTCTACATGATTTATTTATTTATCTGACTGATGCTTATACGTCGTACTCAAGAATATTTCTCTTACACGACGGCGGCCAGCATCATGGTGGGAAGAAACCTGCAGAGCTCAGGGGAAACCCAAGACCATCCACAGGTTGCTGCAAGTTGGAAACTAAATCAATGTGAAGCAGTTGAGGGTACACCGGGCCATAATTAAAAGACAAATCCCAAAAGACAACAGTTCTTCTCCCTAACCCTGTATGATGCGTAGTTTACTGAGTATTGATGACTTCACAATCTTAGACCAAAGTTTTAAATAAAATCAGAAAGACATAACATGCATGACTGATCGATTTTGCCAGGAAGGATTTTATGTCATGAAACTTGGTGCTGCAAACACGACTAAATGTGCTGGAATAGGCGTGGTGCTGCTATGTTACGGTAATTTACTTTCTCTGTGTCTTCACTGTTTTATTCAAAGTATTTAAATTTTTAATCAATTCCCAAATGTAAACTGAATACAGCGTTATATGTAAACTGGTTGAAAAGGGAACATTTGATAGCTCCCAAACCAATACCTTTTGTATGCACTCAAATTACCACTATTTAGAATATGAATTCTAATTATAACAAGACATTTAATATGTGCTTGCTCATCGAAACAAAATAATTCTGTGTAACTTCAGAATAGACGGCGTATTTAGATCTTCCAAATCTATGCCAGACTGTTGCCTGATTTTCATCAAAGAAGTTTGTTTTCATAAGAGATGTTGAGGTTTACAGACCTTTCATTTAGGAAGGTATATACAAGGCCACATATAATGACTTTCTCGTATTCTCCACTTTATTCCAATGCTTAAACATTATCCACAGGGAATGGGAATGAGGATATTGCTTTCCTGTGAAGGTTTCCATTTTTATAAGTAAGCACACCTGTTCTGCAAAGAAACAGATTCCAGCCCTGTTAGACGCCGAGTGTTGATGTAAGGTTGATTTACTAAGACTACGTTGACGACATAGGACTGTCGATGTTAATGTGTTTGAACACGTATACAGGCATTCCCTAATAAACTGGTGCTAAATCTTCTATCCAATTTACCGAGAAAAAAACGTCACTTCATTAAAAAAGCTTGTACGTCATTAAAACATATAATCGAAGAAATTTGAAAACCAAACCATGGTAGTTTACGGTATACCTCAGACATCGATTCACCACGTGTTGGTTGCGTCTCCTGGAAGCTCGTCTCTTAACTGTCTGTTAACTCTCTTTCATACTTAAAGGGACACAAAACGAATAAAAATGAAGCTATGACGGAGAACAAGACCATTAAACGCTGTATATAAAATACCTTCACTGATTTTTTTTTACATTTTAAAATGCAAAAATGAAATAAATGAATGAATTGAATGCAAGAATAAAATAAAATGTTTTGACTTTTATATGTTGGGTTTTATGGACCATCTTGATAATATGTATCGTCAAAGACGGAGCCATTAATGCATTTACCATTAAACTCATTTACATTTCAATACTTTTTTATACTAAGAAAAACGAGGTACGAAGTCAGAATTCTATCTCTGGGTTAATGACTAGTCTACTAGTGTCTACTAGTTCTGTTTCATAACATTTCAGACAACACGGGATTCGGGATGTGCGGGACTGGATGTACAAATTGTGCTGCAACTCAATTACCTTGGTTACACAGACATAACCAGTGTTTAGATTATTACCATGGTTACGCAGACATAAACAATGCCTATATTATTACCCTGGTTACGCAAACATACACAGTGGCTAGACTATACCAAATTAACACATAAGACGATGTGAACTCATGACCGTCTCAATTAATCTATGAAATAACGACCGTCTCAATCAATCACCAAGGTGGAGGGGCTCACAGAATTTAGCAAATTCAGGTACGAATCCATAAACACCACCCATGGTTTTGGTCAAAACCTAAGGGAAACGTGTCATAGGCAGGAAAACTGCTGCTCATTTCTGAGATACACATGGAAGGCATGCGATCTAATATGAACGGTTTCATGTTGTACACGGTTTCATTGTATTGATTCCACACAGGTAAACAGAGAAGTACTATCAGTATTATGTTTACTTTTGTTCCCTGATAAAAATAAACTATATCTAAAACCAGGCATGCGATCTCCAGAGAGTTTGAATGGTTCTCCACTATTGTGTGCTTCCGTTGGTGTCCCGATATGCAAGGCGTGGAAGTCAGAACACCTGGAGTTTAACTGAATAAACCGGAGAGCATATCTCAGTTCAGGTAGAACCAATGTGGAATTAAAACGCTCACAAATTCCCTGTAAACACAACCCCAGGCCCGTCTTCAACGAACTAACTGCCAAAATAGTTGACCAGCCCCAGTAAAGTACTGCTTAAAGCTGCAAAACTGACAGCGGGTGCATGCATTGGATTGTGGAAGTGTTTCACGTCTGGGGACAGGTGCTTGAATTCTTCCACTTGCATACAGGCGAAATAAACAACCTCGATCCCTCAATAGGCTCAGCGTGAAACGAACTGTCTTGGTATTACCAAAGAGCTCTCCCCCTTCCCGTGGAACCCTTTACGACTCAGCACATCGTCCTAGCCTATTACCTCATATGAACCGGTGAAAACGTTCAACTGTGCACGGTGTGCATCAAACAAGTCCAATTATTAAAGTTCTCTGAAATCTCAACCCATGTGAATTAATCCACCTGGAGAAGTCTAGTGCAGAAGTGTGGCATTGCTAACCCCATAATTAAGTCAATATGACGCCTTAAAAAGAAATACCGACGTTTACTCAAGTGAAAGATAGACAACAACGGAAGAACCTCCCACCCATACCATCTACAAACTGGAGGGCGCTTGTTCTAAAACATCGAACGGGGAGAATTTCATTGTGTCGGAAGATGGTGATGACGACAAAATCACGGTGCTAAGCACAGTTCCCAACCTAAAACATTTAGCAGCGGCTCTTGTTATCTACGCAAATGGAACATTTTTCGCAGCATCACGCCTTTTCCAGCAAATTTACACGTGTTTGTAAATGTCCAGATTTTCCCTCTAGTCTTAGCCTTTTGCCAAACAAATTCTAGGGATCATAGGAGAGAGTTTTCCATCTGGTCATGGATCATATGGCAGCCCATGGGATCACCTTTAATCCCCGATGCTTTGACCACGAGTTAGCCACTCACAATACCATGCGTCTTCTCCGACGCCAAAGTGAGTGGACGCTATTTCCACTATAACCAGTGTATTTAAAGATAGGCCCAGGCCCTTTGGGATTTCCAAACTGTATACCAATCAGACCCAAAATTCTATAAGTCTGTACGAGGAATCACGTGCAGACGTTACAGTCATGAAGGCACATACAAACATCATGAACTTCTCAACATTTTCAAGAAAGACCAGATAACCAACGAAATGATGATGGCACAGCTTGAAGGAGGAGCCCCTCTACCACTTAAGAATCGCAAATATAGAAACATTGATGACAGACTTCGTAACTGAAATGCCAGCTCGCTGATAATGAGAGGACCCTAATTCAGTACGCCGATACATGTTCGTTCCTAAATTAAACTGTAATGTGTATATACACCTTATACATGTACATATTCTGGTTAAAATCATTTCCCGACGTAACTCAGTTGTAAACACTGAAATAGATTTCCTTTGTGTAAAATCTGTGCTTACTTTCTACAATGTAAATAAATATTTGATGGCAAAATCATGCACATCTGGTTAAATTTTTCCTGCAGGCTGATGCCTATTAGCATGATTTATATACATAAAACTACCTCTTTCAAAGAATCACCCCTAGGTCTTAATCCGATTGACTCCTGTAGTAATCCTAACCGTTTCTGGTAGCTATTCGCATTTCGCCTGCCGTAAAAATAGATAAGCGAGATTGCGAAGTAGGCGATTTGCGAAGACACTTAATGAACACCTCCAAATGAACGTGACCTAATTCGCCTAGATTGCCTTGCATATGTCATACTCGTGATTAAAGAATGAATGAATTCTGGTTTATATAATACCACATCGGAAATATTGCAGGCATATCGTCGCGGGGCGAATAAAAAAATCCAGTTATTAAGCTTCCTCAACACGGGCTCTTCGTTTGACTTATTCCTTTCCACCACTTCAGGCCAGTAGTTAGCGTCGGCTTTTGGTTTGGGTGGCATACTGCAGCGGAAGCTGCAGGGCTGCTTGCCAAAAAAAATATTAATTGTGAGGGCGTAGAGGTCTCTTTGACCTGTAGTCAATCAAACATCTTTATTGTGACCAGTGCTGGGCTGGAGTAGTGGTTCAAGTGACTCGGCATGGTTATGGCCAGCGTTTAATGAAGACTAGTGTGTTGTACGTTTTAATTACTGCACGTGTATGTCCCAATGAATATTCATCAAATTACTTATAAACTATTATTAATAAACATTGCGTAATTTGCCTATTGGCAGCTCAATAATTCATTAATTGGGGATTTATACCACGTTTTCCGCCACCGAAAATATCTGTCCATCATTTATACATATATACGTGTGTGTGCTACAAATGTCATACTCGTGAATAGAGAATGAATGATTCGGGCATAGGCCCAAATCCACCTAGGCAATACGACAAGTCATATCGTATGAAAGAAATCGTACCATAAAATCCTTGCACACATAGCATAATCGTCACGAACTATCGGTTTATCTCCTCGGTGAATGGCCAAACAGGCATGCCAATCAAAGCCTACGACAGAAGCTCAGTTCTTCGAACCGGAAACTTATTGCGTATACCGAATGTATTGATCTAATCAACTGACCGACTGGCCTTCTTCCGATCTGACACTTGTTAGTCTTCCAAACCTTAACCAGTCGTGCTACAGGGAATCTTTCAAGTGCTCATCAGGATGAGCTATTTATACCATGTATACACTGATTTATACAAGTGCAGTGAAAATGGCATAAATAAAATATAACAGTGAGTGATTTATTGACGAATTCCAGCCGAGAGAACAATGGTAGTGTGAATCACGTGAGTGGAATCCCCACCAAGGAGTAATGACTGTTAATCATTTGGTCGGTCCACCTCATTGCCTAGCCGTCCAGTCAGGCTGGAAGCCCACTGAGAATCATCACGCTTAGCTAGACGAGACAACTGTCTGTCTGTAATGCTGTGTACAAAACGGGAAGGACAAACCATACATGTGGTAAGTGCGAAACTTTAAGAGTCGACTTAAACTGATAATAATATGAGTTCAAGTCCAGCTCATGCTGGCTTCCTCTCCGGCCGTAAGTGGGAAGGCCTGCCAGCAACCTGCGGATGGTCGTGGGTTTCCCCCCGGGCTCTGCCCGGTTTCCTCCAACCATAATGCTGGCCGCTGTCGTAAAAGTGAAATATTCTTGAGCACGGCGTAAAACACCAATCAAACAAATAAGTAAACTGATAATAGTGAAAGTCATATACTGTAGTCTATCTGAATATCTTGTCGCTACAAAGTCGCCATGCTTACGACCTGAAAATAAATAAATATTACAAAAATGAATAAGTGTCAGTGGAGCGACCAATTTATAAACAACATACATATATTCCAAAGACTATCTTTATTTATTTTTTAGATTTTTTTTTTTACTGAATGAATTTCAGCTATACACAATATTACATTTCTCTTCACCTTTAGGCTTAGTTACCGGGTATTTGATTGATTGATGTTTTATGCCGTACTCAAGACTATTTAACATACGGCCATCCCCATGTTATTGGCAGGCCTTTCCACATACATCAGGAATCCAGCAAGAGCTGCACATGAACTCCCAGCGAGCACATTAGTGAGATACTCTTGGGCCATGGTATACTGCGTTACGTTCCTCCCATCTTACCTTTCAGAAATAGACCTCTGCACGCGCCCATGCAGTAACCTGGGACTTGGTTTATCTGAGTGTGCTGTCCACAACATGTCAAAGTTGTACGTTTCAAAGACATGTTTTCTTTAACCCCGGGGTAATTCCGACTTAATATCACCTACGTGTTCGTAAATAATAAAGACTTTCAAGTTACAATTATTTCCAATACCTGACGCATTAGTAGCTAGCTAGAGTTCGCCAACCGCCATGTCTGTTTGAGAAGGTAGCACTCGGCATCGTTCGGAAAAAAGATAAACTCGTGCAACGTTGAGATTAAACAAAAGAGATTTACACCATTAAAAGGACATTAAAATGAGCCATTCAAAAGGTACACAAAAGCAGAACTACATGTACTTTGTTTTGCTACATACGTTTGGCGAAGAAGCATTTAGAATGTAGCTCTGGATGATTTGGAGATTCGATGATCTCGTACTGTGTAAGAATGAGATTGCATTTCAAGTTCTTGAAGTATCTTGTCGTGCATGCATACATGTATCTGCATTTCTGCTACGTTCTCACACCACTCGTGTCGTCATCAATTCGGCGTTTCGCTTGTGACCTCTTGAAGTCTGCCTTTGTCCGACAAATGTGTTCGCAAACTGTTTGAAACCATTACCTGCTGCTAGTTTTAATTATACAGATGAAAATGCTAAATTCTAGCCAAATTTGTGTCGGTAAAGACAGTTCTGAACTATGTTTTGTGGCGTGCTACTATATTTCATTCTGTGTATAAATGTTAAGCTTTGGTTTTCGGACGAATGACTGACGTCTAATACTTAAATTAAGCCGCATGTCTGCTTGAGGCCTAATTTTGTGCTTTTGTTGGACTTCATATTTATGGGAAAAACAGAATCTCTAACTTGTGATCCTGCAGTATCAAATTAATTAAACTCGAGTTTGGTTTGTTTCTCGCTAGAGACAAACGAAAATGTTTTAATTCTCGGTTAATAATTTTGATAGCCTGCAATATAGGATCACGAGTTGCAGATCCGCTATATATCGGAACAACAAATAATGGTTCTTGAGGTGAAAAAAAATGTTTATGACGTCAATGATAACTAAATTGGCCCTTAGAAGACCATCATAGGATTGATTCATTGGCCCTCATTTAAATCAGTCAAAGAAGATTTAAACAAAGTCAGTAAGGAAAGGTAGACTTTTGAATACAGTTGTCAATCATCCTTCCACTGCCGCTGGCTTATTTTATGGGTGTCCATTTACCTGGCGGTTGACGGGCTCAGTAGCCAACTTGTTAGAGCGTAGGCCTTGAGGTCGGGATATCCGGGATCAATGACAACGATCCTGGTAAGTCATACCAAAGGTTTAAGCACTGAGAGGTTAGAGCAAGGAAACATGACTGGTCAGCCTGGTGTCAAAATAATGTGACTACGGTTCATGTCTGGTGTCTTCGGCATGATGTTCCAGTGGCCGCAGGGCCTTGGAGACATGGAATCGCCTTGTCACAAGAAGAATCATTATATATACATATCAAGGACACATCGTTATATGTAGAAAGTAAAGCCTAAGCGTAAATTTATATATACATACATACTTGGTCGGTTATACTACAGCATTTTCTTTATAGTACATACATAGAAAGCGATTTGAGAGGCTTTGTTTACCTTATTATTAACAGAAATTGTCACAATAAAAAGGTTATTCTGTAAACTAGAAGACTTAGCGATCATGTAAACCCGTGTAACCTGTGTCCTACTTCAATGTACATGGTTGCATCAGGGAATATCTCAGAGTATTCGGTCGATATAACGACGGGCGTCGTCAAAGTTAGGGTTTGAAAACACATCTAAATTAGATTTATCTGCTCTCTGCCACCTCATAAAGAGACATAGAGCGATACGTCCACTATAAAGAGAGAAAAAGGCCACAAAAAGCAATCCCATATTTCTTCAACACAGTCTGTTACATTTGCGAATATTACTCTTCCAACAAGCGTTGTTTTCCGAAGGCATCCATGCACGTTTTCGATCATTACATCGCATCTCCGCCAGCCATTTACTGACACCCGGCTATTCGAGTCTGAGACGCGTTGAAATTCATGGTGGTAAGAATCGATAAGGTAAACACCTGACATCTAAAAGGGCGCTGGTGCGACAGGAATTCGCCATCGGACGTAAAACGCATGGTGTTTTAGCGCGATAGACGTACTTCTGTTTTGGACGTTCACTCGTCAAAGCAGATGGTCCACTGCGATTTCGCAAGGTGAAAGAGCCATCAAACAATTATTTTGCACTGGAGCGTTTCCAGACTTTGATGACCCTGTGAGGATACCACTATCGGAGAGGAAAAATGATAAACAAATGGTTTGTTCAACTCTCAGACAGCGATAGACCTAACACAAGATCAAACAAAGAAACACAAAGACGCTTGAATACGTTCAATACATATACCTGAACAAAACAGACAAATAGTACAGCTGACAATCATATACAAACAATGCAGATAATTGCAAAATTTATAGTTTCTTACTGATGACAGTGTCCAATTCCGGATGGAATATTCTAGCTTCCACAGGCGAGTCAGTCCACGTAAATACAGAATCCACAGTTCTTGGGAATTCTCGATTGGAAGTAGCACAGTTCTGTAAGTGACGAACAGATGGGTAACTTCTCAGGGCGGGCGGGTTGACAGTAGCGTCCGTGATGCCGAGCTGGCGATGTATGTTTTACTCCTGGGAAATATACACAAAGTCACTTTCAGGGCAAACTGGGATGAAATGTACGTAATTGCACCAAGAGACAATGAGCGATACAAACTCCAAAAGAACGTCTCACGAAACACAAGCTCACAAAGTGCGACGTACAGAAAAATGGAGTACAGAATGACGTATGTCGCGTGACATGGAAGCCTATATCTCCAAATCCTAATAAATCCTTCTAAGTGGACGCGAGTAAATATGACTGCTGTCAAATGAACTTGAGTAAAAGACTGCAGAACTTCTAACATCGTAGCTCATATTTATCGACTAACGTAAAGAAAATTCTAGATGGTTTGATCGTAAACATGTTTACAACATGGGTCCATCTTTCCAGAATGTACCCTCTATGTATAAGGACGCGAAATTCATAAACACAGAATCCTCGAGAACGTGCGACTGAATTCCAGTGCGGGCTATAACATACGCAGAGGGAAAAAGGTAGGTTTGACACTGACCTGGTTAGCGCAAAAACAAATGCAATATTTTAAAGACGGGGTTCGTAACAACCCGTACTATTCAAAATAGTTATTTTCGTTTGTATTTCAGACTACTACACACGAGTACTTAAAGATCACATACATGCGCAGTTTTTTTTTGGAAACAATGCGTCGTGTTCTGCCGCAATGCAGCTTTGCGACGAAAAGACACGGCCAATTTAGCATGTGGTGATGAGGAGAAATACTATCAGCCCAGATCGGATGACTGATTATTTTAATGCTGGTCTGATTGCAACAGGAACGTAACATTAATAATCATGTGTCGTAAGTGTGATGAAAAATGCTGTGCTGGAGAGGCTTTATTTAAGTGTGGGCTGGCAATTCTATAAGTACATGTACGTAGAAATAGCCGAATGTACACAAATGACCTGACCCATAAAAATACATGTATTACATTACAACCAGATTTTCGTTATCCAAACATAGATTCGAGCCTTCTGCCACACTCAAGGTGACAACCTTAACGTCTTATATGATCATAAAGAGTTTCCTCGTAGAGTCACTCCATGTGCTCAATATGTTCAAATTAAAGTCGAACAACCTTGAATCAGAAAGTAAAGAAATTGAAATGGACGCCTTTTTCAATTATCGTTGTTGTTATAACAACTTTTCTTAAACTGACTGTCTACAAACCTTAAGACCTTTATCAAGAAAAGTTTATGGAATTAAAAGTTCTAAGAATGTATGGAATGTCACGTCACCACCCCCCCCCCTCCCCTGCCCAGTTGCAGAAGCCCAACTTCTTCTCGATCTGACCAGAAAACTATAGGTACAGTGGTCAAGCGTGGAGTAAGTTCATTTCCGATCGTCGTAACCGCCCTCCCTGACCCATAACACCCAACGCACGCACACAAATACTTGCACCCACGCACGCGCACAAGCATACACCGGTGCTTTGGGAAGATAGTGAAGTCAAAAGTGCAGGACTACGATTTTACCAAACGTGCAAGCCCAAATATAACCATGCGGATTTGTTCCTTGGTACATATCTGAAATGTCGCCCTTTGTTCAAACTGTTTGGTGATCTGGGTTGATTACATAAGATAGCATTATAAATATCAAACGCTGGAAGGTAACTTTTTTGCCTACTGGTAGCTTTTTATATATTCTAGTAACATAGGATCAAGGGAAGCTGAACCGCCTCGGTGGTCTAGTGGTTAGTGCCTCCGCCTCGAGGTCGGGAGATCCAGGTTACAATCCGGATACCAAAGATTTATGTCAGCATAATGTGACTGGGTTGGGTGTCATGTCTGGTGTCTGGTGTCTTCGGCATGATGTTCCAGTGGCGCCAGCACTTAGGCGGCATGGACTCTCCCTGTCGCAAGAAGACCAACTATATGCACACACCACAAGGACTCCTCGTCGTCATATGACTGAAACATTATTAAGTACTCATTCACTCCAATGGAATCCTTTTTGGTGGTGATACGAGTCTGGACCCGTGTCCGATTTTTCGCCACTACTAGGTAGGATACAAATATATTCACATGCTCTTGCCTTAACAGTATCACCAGAGTATTGTCTCTACTCATGGGGTCTAGGAAGGTCAAACTATTATAGTTGTTGTATTTGTACCCTTATCAATTTTTCTTTCTAATTATTGAGTGAGTTGCGTTCAGTGTGTTGATATTAGAAGTGAGTGCACAGCATTATCATCGTTAGCACAAAGCGCCATTTCCCATGCAGTCGATCGGCAGAAACAGTTCCCGGAATCAAAGCACGCGGCTTCAAAGGTGAGTCGCGCGCTAATAGACATAACTTTGGCCTAAAGATGAAAGTAACTCTTGAACTATGCATGTATTGCTTACACTGAAACTTAATTTAGAGATCACATTCAACTGTCCCTCCAACTGCACTATCTGTTGACTGATTTACAACATACGTAATTTACTGGCCAACATGATCAGTTAATGTCGTTTTATATGAATATTTTTCATGCGCCATATATAATAGGTCTAATACATGTAACATCCTTTGGCCAGACCATATCAAACTGGCGACAATAATTAAGGTATTTTTATACATATGCATGCGTGGGGTTTAGTTCTCGTGTCTGTGATTCCGACCTCAATTTACCTCGTTTCCTGGCTTTCAAGTCTTGCATATAATACCTTATGTATAAGACTCTTATCACAGCCTTGGGAATGGCAGATAACTGCAAGATTGATATCTATTACACGAGTCCATAGGCTCTCGTGAATAATTCAACTCCTGAATGCTCGTTTTTGATCCTTAATACTTTATCTGGATAAGACAGAAAGGCTCTTTCATTGTATACATTTGATAAATCTGGAAGTTGCCATGACATATATAAATGAATGCACAGGCCAGAATTCAGTGATTAGTGCATGGGGCGGTGCAGCTGCTCCTCGTATGGGCTTGCTACTTATTTTCGCTTTTTGATAATTAAAATAACTTATTTTCTGTTTTATTTGACCCGTGTTTTACATTGAGATTAAACATGCTGTACATTACGTATCTTAAAAATTATACCACAGTTATACACACCTGCGTAAGGAGACTATTCTGAACACCAGGATGCCGATATCACATTTTGAGGCCATTTAGGTTGTCAGAGCTGTACACAAATTGTACACGCAATTCCATCCACATCTCTGAATATCCTTTCCCATAAAACAAATAAAAGCTGGAAAAACATACCCTCGATCCTTAATTGGGGAAGGTAATAATGTGACCAGTTCTTGGATACATGAATCATTTAGGCCTACATGTATCTGTTTGGTACGTAACGAAAACACAAGAATTAGAACAGTGGAATCCTGATGTAGAGATACTTCTTACAATGTTTGGGGTGTCAATTTCTAGACCAGAAAGAAGAGAGACCAATTATTTATAACCCATATATCTCGCCTAAATGAAGAAAAAGAAACATGAAATATTTCTATGATCTGTAGACTGGCTGTCACATTGTCAAGACTCAGCTACCTGGCACAAAAGACAACAACTACCAAGCTGCTATAACTACCAAGACACAAACTGGAGAATTTAGACGTGATTTATATGTTCATCCATGCATAAATCTACCAGGTCATGGTTTTATTTAAGATTTTATGAAAGCAGTTTGAGGATGAACTGCGAGTTTATCCGGAAATACCAGGAGTGAGTGAAGATGACCTGGAGCTCGATAAGGTAGCACATTGTTAAATCTGGTGAGTTGAGGAAGCCAAGGGTTCTACAGATAATACTAATGGAACTAAATGAAGATGTGGATTCTTACATATTGAAGGGGCCTAGTTTAGTCCCAAAAAGCATTTAAAACTGTCATGGAAAGACCTCAAGGAAAAGGTGGAGTAGATCATCACGCCATATCGAAGCAGGTGATCTGAGATAACGGTGTCATTCGTTTGATGTAAGCCCGCAGAACTATTTAGGAAATTATTTACATAGATCTGATTCCTTAGATCTCCTTTATATGTATAAAGTGAGCGATGAGAAGGCTCAACCAGAATGAAGATTGTGAATCCGCTAAGAACAGAGTCTGTATCACCAAACCCAAAGGCATTTAGTACATTATTTGACATGGATAGTGGATTTGGAGTTGATGTCTTTTTCAGATCAATAAATATATAGATAAAACTCATTTTTACATTTGCACTTGAGATCAATGTATTCCACGAAGCATGGTTTAGCTGTATACAATATGTAGGCTGGCTTAACGTAGGCAGATATCAACGGGTTGTTAAAGAAATCGTCTTAGCGTCTGAATTTCGGACCAGTGATAACCTGTGATAATGAGCACTTTGGCCAGTCTTCATGTGTACTTAGGATTGGGGTCATTAAGCTACACCGCCTCTTAACCGCGAGGATTGATCATAATTAAAAGAACATGGTCCCCCAAATAGTTGGCATTTTTCCGTGATTATAGAATGATATTAGTATTAGGTATTTTTCTCAAGAAGTAAAAGTTACAAGCTTTCCGTTGATCCCAGCACCAAGGTTGTACGTTAAGTGAATGTTTAAAAATTTTAAAAAGCTGAAAACTCAAAAGTCTGCCAGAAAATATGAACGAGAGGCTGTGAATTCATTGGAGATGGAGCATGCACATAACGCTCAGTAAACTTCTTAAGTAAACAAACGTGGCTGAATGTAAAAGGACTTACGGCTCTATCGCAACGGGATCGGCCAAAAAGATGCGAAAAAGAGAGCTCAGTAGGTTGACATGCAAGTCTAGAGTTGTAAATGGTGGCCATTTGTCGCAAAACTACTGCTTGATAGGTGGGTGCAAATGTTGTTGTTGTTGTTGTGGCGATGTTAGGCCTAAACGTCGAACGAACTCATAGTTTAATGAGAAGATTAGATCTATTGGTAACCTTTTCTCAATGCTGTTTAAGCTGCTATACTCTACCTGTATCTATGTGTATCAAAAATCGAAATTATCCGAGTTCATGTAGCCAGCATCGACTGATCCCGAACTCCTAGAGATATGCTTCGGGTTGTTTCGGTTGAATATTAATGAGACAAAATGGCTCGCCCTCTTTATATTGAATTCGAATAACGGTAGCACTTCTCCGGGCTCATGCAAGCTACATACCCAATGAATATTTTTAATTTCAACCTGACTGATTCAGTCTATGAACGAATTTCAAAACTTTGTTAAGACGTGGCCATCAGAATTTGTTCAAAAATCCAAATTTTGGCCGACCATGCCTCTTGGATGTACATGTTTTCTGTCGGATTTAGACGATTGGTTGGCTGGTGTATTGAGAAATCTGAGCAAACATTTATATAGGCCTACCACTCGAACACCATGAAGGCCAGGGCGTTTCAAGTCGACAATCACAATTACCATTTCTATAATATTCTGTACTTACTGTGTACCAGTGCCTAAGGGAATATGAAAAACGTAATGTCTGTAATTGAGTAACGGTCGTTAAAGGACACTTGTCTTCAACCAATTTGATTTGTGGGAAAATTCGTCAGTAACTTGCCAATATTCGTCCGTTTACCCCTGGAGGAATCAAATAAGAATAATTTTAAATATAGTAGAATAGATAAACTGACTGTGAAACGGAAAAAGATGCTAGTAGTCACATGTGTCCCATATTAATCACGTCCTCTACTTCACACATCATTGAGAAAGCCGTGTTTGTTACCGAATTTAGAAAGGAAACCCATTAGCCTCTAGCCGATAACAATGTGGATAATGTAATAGAAAACATATACCCTGTTCACGTGGTCTAAAAACAAAAAATAGGTCGGGTTAGCTTCAAACCGGCTTAACGTCAAGTCAGTATTTTGTTGTTGTTTTAGTCCGTACACTGGTTTTGCATATTTATACCGGATTGATGATTCTTTGCGTTCATACAGGCGATATTCAAACCAGCATATTTTTTAACCTTTCCTCGGTCGGACGTCCATTGCCAAGTGAAATGCTAAAGTCATGTCCGGAGCATCTGATCCAATTTCCGATTATTTGGTCAATTGCTTCTCAACGGAATAACCTAAATTTTAACCAAAAATGACAAAACAAAACAAAAGAGTATTAGTAGCACTTGCATGTAAACATGTTACAATCTAAATCAATGATTTGACTAAAATACTTCGTTTTTCCTGTTATAAAGCAGTTTGTTTTGCCAACTCGGTGAGTAGGTCTAGGCACCATTCACGAAAAAGCTGAGAAATACATGTGGGCAAGCGGGTATGTGATTTACGAAGCATTGTGAAGGTAGTTTTGTAAACCATATTAGGCCTATAGTCACTTTTTTCAAATGGCATTGACTATACATAATATACCATGCACGCATGGGAACATTTTACTGTCTTACACAAGGCTACATAATTTGTGGGCTGATTTGTCTCTCTTTTTACGTAGATGCTGGGACATGTAAAAGTGTGTTTCAAGCACAGCAGCTACACCTACTTATCAACCTACGTAAGTCTCATCTGATATTGTATAGGGTCGGCGTCTCACCGCAGAATGACGTGCATGGGTGAGGACAAGGAGTTTCGTCGATTAAGCAGTCCTTTTGGCGATTGACTCACACCATAACTGTCTTTCGCCGGTACGCCCAAATCCTCTATTGGCTCTCAGATTACATTGTCTTGGAATGTATGGCATGTCTGAAGCAGAATTAAATATATCCCGTCTTCTCTCTCTCTTCTCTCTGTAAATAAAATATGGGTCTGTGTAATTTAAAAGGCGGTCTACCGGTGGACACAAGTTTCTATATTAAAGTCAGACAAGGAAGTAGTCTGATATATGGGGCCAGAACCACGGGTGGCGGAATGGCCTGAATGCTTAGATGCCATAGACCTACGCATAGGAAACGGAGGCGGGGGTGGGGGTGGTGGTTAGGGGGAGGTCAAATTACCCCCCAACTTTTTGTAGGGGGGTGGGAGCAAAAGTATGTATTTGCTTTTTTCCCGCTTTGTGAGTCAAGTCTAAAATTATTTCAACTTATATAGACATGAAAAGGACAAATATGGGTAGGATATATTTTTACACGCTTACCCTCATAACGCGCAGAAATTGCACAAAACTTTTCTCCAGCTCGTTGCAAAGCTTCTGGGGCCTCCGCGGTCTTTGGACCTTGGCTAATTAGACTGGGAGATAGTAGGGAGCTAGCACCTTTAACATGATGTCAAAATTAAAGGATATATATATATATATAAAGGCCAGAGCTTCATGGGACTTTGTCGCCTTTGAGCACTTGCCTATTGGCCTGCGACAAAAGTTCCACTGCTTCAGAACTACCAAATTGTATGACCTTTCCCCGAAAAGTGAGTTTGTCCCAATTTTTGTGGACCGAAATCGCCTAAAAATCTCCTGTTATTTAGAGCAAGAGCTTCCGGGAACTGTATATGCGGCCCCTCGACCCTCGTCTATTGAACAGGGATAGTATTTCCTCATCTCACATTCCATAGCATTCCACTTCCCCAGAATTGTATGTAACGGTGACCAGAAACATCTTAGTAGCTAATAAACTTGAACAGTGAAGATTTAAAACCATGAAGTTTTATTCATTACGATAAATGCATGTCTTTGTGGGCCAACGGTTAAGGTAGTTCACTCAAAGCCAAGAAGAAAGCGACATGAGTAGGGTTCTGAACGAATATCTAGACTGGTTTATTTATACACTCCATTTAGCCATTTGTGTTGTCCTCCATGTAAGCGATATGCCTTTCTAGGCTAAATCCACCTTACAACGCCTTAATGAATGCTTTTAGTTGCGAATATCGCCTAAAATGTATTTCTGGATGTCTAAAACGCCACAGATTCTGGGCGGCCCCAAGACCCTCGCCTTTTAGGTAGGAACAGTATTTCCATTGCTTGAGCCACCCTATTTTACACGCCGTTCTGCTAACTTTAGACTAAATTCACCGCGAAATACTCTTATGAATTCGATCCAGTGTACTTTGTAATTTACTGGCTTGACTAGCAACTAAGACAGCGTAGTCTTCTTCCTTGGCCAATGGGCCACCCCTTGAGCATCCCCCAATTTGCTCTCATAGTCGAACATCCTTTTTGCGCCTCCCCCCCTCCCCAAGTAGGCTAGACAACTTCAATGCCTCGGACATTAGCCCTAACTTTATATTAGTGGACACAAAAGACGGAAGAATATTCCAGCCTCAACTTAACGACGTTCGAGCGAAAGCTCATACACCCAGCATTCCGTTGGCGTATAGCCTACAGACTAGTCTGCGACTTATGGTCAGAACATTAATACACAGGCAGTGCAACTATCTATATTTGCAGAACATTAATTTTATTTGTCCTTTCAAGTCCCCCTTTTTAACATTTGAAGCAATTATAACCAGTATATAGGCCTAATTGCTTGTCGTTAATGGACAAATTATGTAAAAAAAACTATAAAATATCGTAAAATAACGTACTTTTTAGGCCATGTTATTTATTTAAACGTCCATTATGGCTACATATAATCGTGATGATCTGACACTTGACGACTACATCATGGTCATCTATCACTTGGTCAAATATCGCCATAACTGACATTTAATTTCACTAAGGCGGTGTTAGACTAGGCGAGCAATGGCAGCTGAGACACTGGACATACCTGGTTCAGACGTAGGATAATGAAGTCAGCCTATCAGAGTTGTTGCCCCTCTTTTATGTTTTCATGTTACAGAGCTTGCACAATCCAAAAAGTGGTTGACCACCAAATGGGAGATGCTCAGCGAAGTTTGGCAGTGCTTTCGGAAAATCCACACCTGACCCTGTTTATTGAATCAATCATAGAAATCAAAGAAACCTGAAACTCTAGTGATGATGTACATATATGTTTATATGATTGTTTTTATTATACGTATAAAGTTATATTCGAGATTTTTTTTTTTTTTTTACATATATCTGCACGTGATGTTGGCAGAGCCACATGTATGCTCAGCGCAACCATAATCATCTGAACGTCCGTCTGGGGTAAACCAGTGATTTGGGGCAAACTATGGACGAACTTAATCGACCCGAAACGCCCATTTTGGTTGACGGCTGGTGTACAAATGTCGGTTTCGACGCTTAGGTTTCCTCATGTGACACTGACACCCAGTTATGCACACCATATTGGAGGTCAAGTTTGTCAAGTACATGTACTATACACGGCGTGTACGTACACACTATGTCATGTACGGTGATTGGCTAAGGAAAAGTGGGTTTCATCGAAGACTGTCTGGGCAACTTCTGTCGTCCAAAGCTTTCCCCCCTTCCCCGAATGACAGACACTTTCGCTTTCTTTCGCTATGACATGGAAGCAGGCATATACAAATGTTTAATACGCCGAAACTGTTGAATAATAATCAAAGTCAATAAAATGCAGATGAAAAACAAACTAGACGTCATAATTTTCACTACATTACATTTATAGCTGTTTTATGTACACAGTCATGACGTTCAATAAATATATAACTATTAAGCCTGGTGATCCCTTAAATCCCTTGTTTCAGCCTCTCCCTTAACATAGGCCAAGTTAAGGAGTTGCGTTAAAGCAAAGGATTGATGCTTGGTCTCCTCCAGTAACATCCCGTTGAATATGACAGTCCAGACACATGCAAGAATTGCACGTTTAAATAATATCACACGTGCTACTTTACAAATTTCAATCCATAGTTTTACCACGTTACAGTGTTCACAGTACAGAATGACATGATAGCGATGTTTCCACTCACGGATCAAAAACTTTGGCTACATGTCATCGCTACTAAAAGTTTCAATATGTATTTAATTCATTGCATGAAGTTCACCTAAAGCTCGGCCCAAAGCTGTTTCTCAAAGCGGTTATTGGTCTAGCCTGAAGTTAGCCTACGCCATGGACTAACTCATAGTAAAGATATACATTGTCATGGTGATTAGGCCAGGTGTAATGTTATAACTGCTTTGAGAAACACATTTTCAGGATACAACTTATAGTATATATAAATATGAAAGTATGTGTAAAGTGATCAAAACTTTGAGGCAGACAGTAAAATTCCATTTGATTTCATCTGATTTTGGTCAATCATATTTGACTTACTGAAAAGTCCTTTCAAAGTCGACAGACCATTATTTCACATTATTTGATTTTTGTTTACAAATGATTAACAGTTATTCATTTATAACATGGCAGTCAGTTTAATGTGTGAAGGAAAAATACAGTTTATAAGATAAACCATTGCATTTGGTAAGTTATTTCATGAAGATTCCCACTTGACGTACAGATATGCAAATCAAATTACGCCACCCTTTCAAGATTCTTTACTAGAGGTAACCCAACCCTATTAAAACAAGAGTCTCTGATGAGACACCAGCTCTACTGGCTGGGACAAAATGATCACGGATTCAATTACAAAATTAATGCTGTTATCCAACAATGTAGCAGGAGTCCAAGCCATTACCTGTTTAGCATATCTGGTACTCCCTTGACAACTTCATGGTAACAAAAAACAGAAAAAACTGAAATGATGTTCTTTTCTTTGGCATTCTGATTCTCGGCCAGTGTTGTATAAAGAACTCTGTGTGCAGCATGTACACCACAGAGCATAGTACAAGGCAATACCCATAATTCTCCAATGACCTATCATCTCACAAAGACAACATAAAAAAAAAAGAAACACATAAGTTATAGCAAGTTACCTAACATCCTTACTTTAAATCTGTATTTACTTGATAGTTGTCTAAAGCCTTACACAAGAATTTTTCCCTTTTACAGTGACTGACAGTTTTCTGGGTGGGCAAAAAGTGGTTTTCATGAAACATTATACTGTGCAAACAGTCATACTAGCACTGTTGTCACAGATTGCGAGCCCAGGACAGGGGGAAAATTTCCTATCCAAGACTAGGATTAAACTCACACCTCTTGTATTCAAGCATGTATATACAATAAAGCTTTCAAACACAAAATAGCATTAACAAACCTTGAATTTATATATACAGTTTTTTCCTAAAGACATCAAAATTAAAATGAAGACACTAAATATTCTATAATTGGGCTGTCTGTCGTTTTTGATGCATTGGAAGCAAAAGCAACAGGAATCAAAGGCTGCTCAGACAGATCAGCTGGGAGACTTATTTGAATAAAGTTTGTCTGTTGAAATTTCTCTGTTTTAGCAGTAACCTTTTCTGGGTTAGTCTGGTAGTCTGTTATTCTGTGCCGTTTTTCAGGTGGTGAGCCTATCCCATGCTGCTTTCTGTCATGTTCTTTCAATTTGTCTAACCTGGTCGTTGTAAACTGGCAGCTAGTGCACTGAATTGTTTTCTCTCCATCATGAAGAAGCATGTGTCTCTTCATGTTTTTGGCCAATGAAAAACTCTGTCCGCAAACATAACACTGATGTGGTTTCTCCATGGTGTGAGTCAGCATGTGATATTTTAAATTTTGACGCTTTGTTGCTTGGAATGAACAGCCTGGCTCTGTGCACTTGAAAGTATCCCCTGTATGAATCAGTTTATGAGCTTTCAGCTGACTCTTATGTGCTGTGGAAAAGCCACATATATCACAGAGATGATCTTTGCTGCCAGAGTGAACGATCATATGGTTTTTCAGCGCATGTTTCCACTTAAATCCAGCATTACACACTTCACATACAAACGGTCTTTCATCGGAATGTTTTGGTCGATGGATGTTCAGCTGAGTTTTAGTTTTGAAACTCACTTCGCAGACAGTACAGAAATATGGCTGAGGGCCAGTGTGTGTTTTTAAATGCTCTTTTAAGGCCTCTAAGTTTACTAGTTGTAAGTAGCAAAAGGAGCATACATTTTGTGAGTGAAGATGATCCTGTTTGTGCTTAGCCAAAGCTTTCAATCTGGTCGTCACAAATTCACATTCATCACAGGAATAACTTTTTGGATTGCACTTTTCTGGGGTTCCCTGGTTGATATTTGCCTCTTCATCACTCATATGACCTTCATCCAGGTTGTCTAAACTATCATCATCAGAAACAACCTTGCTCGCAATCTGACGTTTTGATCTCCGCAATCCAATCTGTGGAGTCTCCACTGTTTTGGCAGCTTTATCTTCACTTTTCTTTGTGCACTTCACACTTCTGGATCTTCTTGCATTTTCAGTTCTATATCCAGTTCCTGAGCTAAATGGGACAGTTGGAGTGTTTACCTCAAGTTTTGTCAGGGACAATATATCAGCAGTCACATTATCCATGGATATTAGTTTATCTATGACATTATTGCCACTTTCATCCTCGCCATTGTCATCATCACGAGCGTGCACATCGGGCAGAGCACTGTTTTCTTCCCTCTGGAATGTCTCGGACTGTTCTGCAATGTCACAGGGGGACACCTCTTCAGAGATTCCATCTGATATGCTTTCCCTGGCTGCATCGCCATTATCAGTTGTACTATTTTGGACAACAGACACATCCGCACACGATGGCTGGTTTAGTAATGATGGCTCCGGCAAACTTTCCAAGGCAGGCTCGACTTGTTCAGCACTGTTAACACTTTTCGTTTTTGTAGATATGTTATCACTGACTTGAAATATTTCACAAAAGGCCAGAATTTTGTTCATCTGCATAATTTTTGCGATTTCAACCACTTGCTTGAGAATGGCATCAGATAATTCTATGCTACTGGTGTACATGAAATCAATGACTTTTCGAACGGCCTCCCCGTACCCGCCATTGACGTCACTGCCACAGCCCAGCCCGTCAATGTGTATTTCTATGACCTGGGGAGATTTCTGTGAGAAAGCCCGTGGACTGTCAGCGCCTTGTCCGAGCAAACACCCAAAATAACCGCTTGCTGCGGCTAACACATTAGAGTGAGCATAAATTTCTTCGCCACAGACTCGAAGAAGAACATCACAAAACCTACAATTATCCCTCTGAGCGTGAAGAGCTTGTAAAACTAAACACATCTGAGAATCGTTTCGGAAAATAGCTTTCCGCTCCCTTGGACCCTCCATTTTGTAACGGGCTAAATAATGCAAATTTTGTGATAAGTGTAAAAATAATACCTTTTTATTTTCGTTTAATAAATATTTTAATTTACAGTTGCAATTTAAGCACTTACTCTGGCCATAGTTTTCATATTAATATTTGTTCTTTCTTTGTTGACTCATACATTTTGTGGCTACAGTGTCATAACCTGGTGTCGTAAAGGTACTAGTCTCTCAACCCTTTTCTGCGGATGATCTATTTCCTATTTACATTCGTGTGCTACTTGTCAAACCAATTAAGATCAGTTACTACTTCCTTAAACTTCTGCGCTATTCACGCATCTTAACTTCTAGGACACGCTGGATAAAAAAGATATGCCTCGCTGCTCATATGATAAGTATGGCGTCCATATTGCGTAGGGTAGGTATCCGCTCGGACCGCGATAACTCACCCTGTCGGTTTCGACCCACCTCGGAATCTGAGATCTCGGTGGCCCGTGAGTTGGGAGATGATAGAGACGAGTTTGCAGTGGCAAATTCAAAGGCGGGCACATTGTCTTTTTGTGAAGATGAGAAAGAAACTCTTAAGCGTAAGTGTGTCTGGAGTGAAGACCACAAGGCACAATCCATTTTTCTTTTCAACCGAGACTTTTCGACGAGGTGTTCACTGAACAGTTCAATTGGGAACGTTGCATGGGTACTTCTGGGTAGTTGCCAATTTTCAAATCTGATTCGAGTGGCTCAGCTGCGTGAGGTTAAATTCGAAACGAGATACAATGTTTCGTAGTCCTGAAGAAAGATATTTTGCACTTAAATTAACTCCTCTGCACCATCATCGCAGAAGATGATGATCTAATGCAGTGAGCAATTACCAGTTGTGGATGAAGACATTACATGCAGAAAATATCCTTCTTAAGGGAGTATGTCATATTACATCTTAGTTCGTATTGTAACTCTCTTGACTGTGTCAGTTGAATGGCAACTCCCTTTTGTTGAGAAGTACATATTCTTTTGACAACAAACTTGTTCTAGTGAGGTCAGGATGGAAAGAAAGACTTTTGCGATGTTCATGGAATACATTAAATGCACTTCTAAATTTCATTCTAAAGGTTCAGGGCTGAGAGATCTGGGTTGAAACCCAAGTCGGGGCGTAGCAAAGACTGTGAAAATGGTATTTGTTGCTGCCTTGCTTGGCGCACAGTGCTGAGGGGCTTAAAGCAAGGAAAGAGGACTGGTCGGCCTGTTGTCAGTATAATGTGACTGGGTGGGGTGTCATGTCTGGTGTCTTTGGCATGATTCTCCTGTGGCGGCAATAGTTTGGTAACATGGACTTGCCCTGCCACAAGAAGACACAGTATACATTCTGAGGACTACTCGTCTTATCGCTGAAAAATTGTTGAGTACGAAGTTAATCCCAAACATACATAAATACATTCTAAAGGTTAAAGAAACATGACATTGTACTGGAATAATTAGCTGGAAATGAAAAGTTATAATTTCTTTAATGCACTTGTAATTTTGTATCCGAATTGCTTCAACCCTAGTCATTTGGTATCCAAAATATAATTATATTTTACTTGAGTGAACCTAAGTTTTCTGATCTTTATGCTGTCATAAATCTGTTAAAAAATGTTAAATATGTTTTGAAATGTACAGATTCATTCACAAGGTATATTTATATATCTAATGGCTAGGAATGAAGACGTTTAGGCACAAACTGACATGATGCAGTTCAGTCTTGACCTTGGACAGAGAATTTGTGGGCTGTCCCACTCTCATTGGCTCTGGAGCCTTTTTGACAGTGACAATCAAAGGCAATCACACTCCCATATTTGTGCAGCATTCAGTTTGTTGAAGACCACTTGTCTTTCACCAACACGGCATGGATGTCTGTATATCAAGCATGGAATACAGTGGTATGCTACAAATTTGTCAGTAAATCAGATTTTGTATACTAATAACATTAGCTGCTAGAACATGTGAATAAATGTGTATCCGTTATGGCATTAAAGAAGCATCAGAGGAATAAATAAATAAATTGAGCTATGATTACATGTAGCATTGAGGATGTTATGATGTCAGGAGAGAATGCATGCTGTGGAATATGTTTGCTTCTGTCATCACTGCTGATGTTTTTATCATGAAAAAATACAGACAGATGATGAATAGCTTTCCGAAGTGAAAGCCACAAAATGTTTTTGTTGATATACATGTATCCCAGTCCACTCAATGATTTATACCAAAATATAGTGTAATTTGTGCATCTGCATTCCAGAGCCCAGGCCAACAAGTGTTTTACCATTTGAAGGAGGACAACAAGGCGCTGTTGAGAGGATTGTATTTGAAGTAACATCAGCTGAAAAGGTCCAAGATGGTAAATCCACTTTTGTGGTAAGACTTTGTTTGAAACTACATGTATTTATTTTACACAATTTGTGATTCACTCTTATGTATTTTTGGACTTACGCATAATGAGATATGCTCTTAATGTCTGATGTGTACATGTATATGCAAATACTTATGTGCTTGTGTTTGCATGCTATGTTGGTGCATTTGTTCAGTTGGTAGTGACTACATGTAAACACCAGCAAAGCATGTGTTTCTAATCTTACAGTATGTGTGAGGACATGCATGTACATTAGAACAACCTCCTTAAGGGGCTCAGAAGATGCAAATAAAATGATCAGCCATGTCAAATGGTGTTTTACAACATGACAATCATATAGATACATGTGTGCTAGTATTGATTGTAATCCTGTTCACATAGTTTTCTCTTCATCCTCATATTTTCGGGTTTGCTGAAAGCAAAATAATCAAAATATGGGAAAATAAATTAAGTGCACAATACAGCATAATATAGTAAAGACATAAGACACATAAACTTCTAGTAAATTTGCTTTTGTAAACTCTTACATATATATATTCTTGTAGCTAGTGTTATAAAATGTCATTAATTTACTCATCTGTAACTGAGCACAAGTCCATGGCGATGTCATAAAGGTTGAAATAACGAGTTCTTTATTTAATAATCAAAGGGTTGATGCATTTAAAGAAGTGTTCACACTTAACCTTTGTGTTTCGTTTGTCCCAAATTGGCGATGGAAGTGTGAGGTGTGTGTGAGTGAAAAAATTTCAGATAACAAGAATAGTGCAGTGATTTTCTTTGTTTTAATGTAAAAAATGTCCTTGTTGCATTTCAGCTGTACACGATTCTTATAAGCAGAAATTCTGGGAGGAATAAAGTGCCATCGGTGATTTTGAAACGCTACTCTGATTTTGACAAGCTGAATAAGCAGCTAAAGAAGCAATTCCATTCATTGCTGGAAGATGTGGTGTTCCCCAAGAAAAAGATAGCCGGTAATTTCACAAGTGAAACGATTGCCAGGAGAAGCCGGGGCTTTGAACAGTATCTTGCCCACGTGTTTTCTCTACCACAGGTGCGGGAATCCATTGAACTGGCAAATTTCTTTTACAGGGAAGATCTGCAGTGCGGGTTCTCACTTATGGAGAAGGGGCAGATAACCGAGGCTATCCCGATGTTTGAACACATGCTCCCTGTCCAGGAAAAACTATTGGGGGATGCCCACCCAAGTGTCGTCCGAACTCTTTGCGCTCTTGTCCATTCTTACAACACTGTGGGCAATCGCAGAATGGCTCAGAAATACGCTGAGACGGCTCTGAACTGTCTAAACCATGATGCCAACAACAAGTATTTAGCCTCATTACTAGAGACTTCAATTCGTCTGTGCTGGGAAATAGGCAAGGATAAGCAGGACCTGGAGGCTCGACTGAATGACCTGAGACAGCTGGGTCTGGCTGACAAGATAGTGCCTCTAGAGGATCTCATTCACCAGGAACTAGCCCTCTGATATATACCAGCCTTATTCAGAGACATACTGGCTTTTACTGTTATGTAGGTTAGAATTTGTACAATGATTAAAGTACATGTATAGAAAACGATATGTATGTATGACTTTCCAGTTGCCAATGGAAATTTTTTTTTCGAAGTGGTTCTCTTGTTTTCATGTTTTTTTACGTCTGCCTTCGTTCCTTGTAAAATTGTTAATATCTTGATTATAAGTATCCACTTCCTCCTTTCAGTGCTGAAGATTGCTGATCCTAGCTTTCCATCTGCCTCTGCCTACATACAGTATGTATATTGTATTTAACGTGCCTTTTACCCAGGAGAAAACAGTTTACCAGCCCAGAAGCTAAAAGTCCTGTTTTACACATTTGTATGATAGGATATCTATATGTTTGCAATGGACTAAAATTGTGCATGGTTTTGTCAGAATGAGGTACCTACATCATGTTACTTGTAAAAAATGAAATGTCTTAAATAGAGCATTAAATACCAATCGTTTAAAATTCACAAATGCACAAGGAATCGCATCCTACACAATTACCCTCTGGCCCTTCCTAATGGAACTCCTACGGTCAGAAAATAGATACAATGTTAAAGAATTCAAGAGCTCTCCCACCTTTTTTATTCTAAAATAATACTCATTTATTTATGTACACCAAACATTATGTTGTCTTAAACCTACATTTGTTATTTGAAACAGTTGAAATGAAACATGACTTCTTCATACACTCTTTTGCTTTTGGGTGCCTATGATATATATGCTGCACACTGATATAAGGACTGGTAGTTACATATACTTTATGTATTGTGAATTTATTTATGAAATGCTTATTTTTGGTCAATGATTTTTTATTTTATTTACATGTATTTCTTGTTTTGCATCATATTCATTTGTATAGTGCCCAGGAGTGCTCTAATCATGTAATGGATGTATGATTATGTTGAGCCACTTGTTCTTGAGTGATGTTGTGAATTTACAATTTATACTTCATGTACATGGTGTTTGTCAGTCTCACAAAGGTATTCCATGTAATTGTGGAGTCAGTAGATCAAGAATGTTCCTAAGAACACACACATGGTTTCTCTTTTATACTTTCATGGTAAAAGTTTGTCAACATACCTGGTACTGATATGCGAGAATGCGTCGCCTACTGCTATCGGGATATTTGTGGAGGAGGTGGCCTCCATAGCCACATGGTTGATTTGCCAGTGTGGTAAAATCACCCAGGAACCTCTGACTTATGTGGTTGCTGTGAGTTGAAGTCCAGCTTGTGCTGTTTTCTTTTCCAGTTGTACAAGGGAATGTCTGTCAGCAACCTACGGATGGTTGTTGAGATACTCCAATCCCAGTTTCCTTGCGCCGCAATGCAGGCACATTTTAGCCTTCGAGAAAAGCTGTGCTTTGCCAGGTACCTAACAAGCCTCTTGACACTTGAGTTAAAGCCGCAGCTGGATTTGTTTACCTGACTCGATTGGTTGTAATTACTTTATAGAATACTACACATATCATGTAAACAAGTAGATGTCAATTTACTATGTACAAGTATACATACTATACATTTATATAGATAAATACAATGAAACTCATTCATGCTACATTTGCAGTGCATGTACCCAGAGATGTTTTTCTTGGAGTAAATTTGCATTTATAAGAAGTGTATTTGTCATCAAAGATTTACCTTACATGTTTTTTTAGATTCATATCGCTGTTTAATAGGTTGTATGTATATGTGATTTCGACATGCACTATAAGGCAACTAAAGTATGAAAATAGATGTAGAAAGTGGTAGTTGCCGTACATGTGCATCCAAGTCTATTTATCATAGATAGTATCGTGACATCAGATATAGAGAATATTGCATGGTTGTTCTGTTTATTAATTAGTAATACTATATACTTGTAATTTATACACAAGTAAAATGTGATTTCTATGCAGTTGAGATACATTTACTTATTGTAACGTTTACTCACAGTAATCATGTCCATTTTAAAAAAACTGAATTGTGTAGATGTGGTAAATGTGTGTAGAAATAAATAGAACGATAGAATTCAGTGAAAATATTTAAGCGTAACTACATGTATGGCACTGCATGTTTGGATTTACATCTATACAAGGATAGTGTTGCCCATGGCTAGATCTGCCAATGCATTGTTGGAATAGCTGACCTCTAAAAGATTTTATGGGTAAATGAAATGTGGCATTATAATTCACCTCTTTGTTCATTATCATGTATTTGACCTTCCTGTGTAAAAATTGACTAAGATGTCATTCCTAGGCTAGCTTTGCTGGGACACAGTTTACAACGCTGTGCAAGGCCTGTTTAGAAACTGTGGGTTTGACTTCTGCTTCAGTTTGGGTTGTGAGATTCTCTCACAGTTAGGCTCTAATCTGGAAGTTAAAAGAAGCGTCATTCATCACATCTGAGACTTTAACTCAGTTTAACCGTTCAAGTGATAAATAAAATGTCCTTTTCCCCAAAGAATGATGGCATGTGTAAAATGATAGAATGTGTAATTTTTAGTCATGTTATGCATTAACAAAGTTTGAAAGTGAGAAATATATGGCCTGTCAGAAATTTTTTCTGTTGAAGGCTCGTTTACATGAACAGAAAACCTTGAACAACAGGAAAATCAAGAACAACGTCAGAATTGTTTTCATTAAAGTTTTGGCTTTTTTAGTGAAGACTCGCCTGTAAAACACGAAATAAAATCATGTCAGCTAACAAAGGGCATGTGTATTATTGTATTACACTTCCTGCTTAGCATTCGTGGTTATGTTAGTGTGGTCTGATACGTTTGTATCTTGTTGATTTACTTGAATCATTTGACTGCATGGTACTGGCTTTATTCACTGAGTTAATATTTAGGTGCCTATTTGCATTTTTTGCTTGATATAATAGTCATGTTGTTGTGTGGAGTACTGTAGTTCTTGGGTTTTTGGTGTGTTGTAATACACGTTTATGGAGGTAGTCCGGATTTGTATTGACATTGATGACTGAACTAAGGACATGAGCTACACATAGTGTTAACGTTTCAGCATTTTTTTGTTTGTTTTTTCTTTTTGAGCCTTAGATGTAACAAGTTTACGGTAATACATATGTATCACTGATGTGTAAATTACTGTAAATGACCTAAAATTTTGCCCATGATGAAGTTGCATATTTTGCCCAATTCTGAAATTTTTGTTGGTCCTCAAAAGGTGTTTCGAGGTTTGTTAGGAAGGTAGGATGATATCCTATAGTTTGTGCAATTTATTTGCCTGTAAAGATGCTCTCTCATTTCAAGGCGGGGGGGGGGGGGGGCAAAATTATACGTTATTTACCATACTTCCTGTTTTCTGTTATACATTATTACATGCCATATTGTTGAAAAATGAGGTCTTCTATGAAAGTAAGACTGCCAGTGGTCCCACAGTGGCTGTCACAATTGTCACCAGGGCCAGCCCCATGAACATTTAGAACGGGGGAATCTCAAATTGTGTCTTCATGAACACCTCAAGCCAGGTGCCCCATGGTGGGAATTAAGCCCCTACTCGGCCACTGTGAACGTTTTAATTGTGATATACTTCATGATTGTTAGGAATAGTACACTGAGTCTATCTGCAACAGACATCACTACTCACAATAATAGATTTATTATTACCAAACCGCTTTTATTGCAGGTATATCTAGCCTTTGATGTTACATTTACTTACTTCCATTCCTTTTTTTTTTCTCTTGGTTTATTAGAGTGTTGACCAATAAGGTTGTGCCTATCGGTCATAAAGTGGCGAAAACTAAAAGATATTGTAAGTAAAGTACATGTCTTATTTAGATCTGATATTTTAGTGTTGCTATTATTCTGCATACAGTTAAATCAAGATTTACATGATGTTCTCTTGTGTTAAATCAAGATTTACAGGATGTTCTCTTGTGTTTAATTTTCTTTTCTTTTAACAACTAGTGTATGGTGCATCAAAATAGAATTAAAGGTGATTATTTGGCTGAGTGGATATATTTAACTGTAAAGCACTACATTTTGTTTTTGTTCCTATGAAAATTGATGAAAATTATGCTTTATTTCATTGTTGTTCTTTTCCTTTCTATGTTTTTTTTTCTCATTTTGGGGGCATCAATAGTTTTTTTATGAAATTATTTACATCTTGACAATGCTTATTTGATTAATACGATGTATGGTGTGTTTTTCTGCTTTGTTCATTTGTTGGTCTCCTGCAGTGGTCATCTGAATAAAATTAACACATTTTCTTCAACTTTGTCTTGCATGATTTATATGCATTAAATAAAACAGTTTATCGATACACAGACGGCAATTTAACCATGATTTCTCTTTTCAGTATGAAGCAAATATTTATTTGGTCGTTGTATATATATATTCTCGAGTACTGCCTAAACTGTAAGCAAATAAATCAAAAGCTTGACCTATCAGTATGTATGTCTTAGTAAGGCAGTGGAAGGTACATAGAAATCACCTCTGCTGGAGTGGCATTTGTAGATCTGTGTGTAAATCACGTTACTTGCCCAATGATCAAATCACAATGCATTGTACATCATATGTACTTGGGACGGGCATGTAAATACGTTGGAGATCCCGGATCAGTCCCGGATGGGTTCATACCAAAGACTTCAAAATGGTACTTGTTGCTGCCTCGCTTGGCCCCCCAGCACTGAGGGGTTTAGAGCAAGGAAACAGGACTGGTCGGCCCGGTGTATAATGTGACATGGTGGGGTGTCATGTCTGGTGTCTTCGGCATGATGTTCCAGTGGTGGCAGCTCTTTCGCGGCATGGACTCTCCCTGCCATAAGGAGACACAACATAGATGTATAAAACATTCTAAGGCCTCCTCGTCATCGTATGACTGAAAAATTGTTGAATTCGTCGTAAAACCCAAGGATACATACATATATACATTAAATACTCATAAACACACTGTATCATGGTTCAGTAGTCAACGTACACCAACATGATCTAGGTGCACAGGTGTCGGAAGCTGTCGTGACCTGGGGGAGGAGGGGCGGATCGACTATCACAGCCAACTTTAGGCAAGGGTCCACGGGGCTGCCCAGGCCCCGGAAGCCCCGGGCACCCAGATGCCCAGAGGCGCATTCTGACCAATATTAAGTCACTAAAGTGAAGAGCTGAAAATGTCTTGAATGTGTTAGCCCAGTTTTAGCTGGTCCCTTTAAGGTATCCTGTTCAAAATTTTGACTGTCAAATATTATGCTATATTAGCAGATATAATATTCTGAATTATTGATTCATATCAGTGGTTATTGTATGGTATATAATAAATGAAAGTGAGAATATCTCTGTATGTCAAGTTCTATCATTAGGCTGTCATTAGAAATAAGATATAAGAAATATTCACGTTCATTAATCACATACATGGACTCTGAATGCAGAGAGAAAAAGAAACGCCATTCTTACATAAATCGATAAACATCATCACGATTTTAAAGCTACTGGATGCTGTGATACTTGGTGTTTAACGTCGACAATATTTCTGTCATAAGACGACGAAGAGTCATTTGTATATGTATCTATTTATTTATTTCATTGGTGTTTCACGCCGTACTCAAGAATATTTCACTTATACGACGGCGGCCAGCATTATGGTGGGAGGAAACCGAGCAGAGCCCGGGCGAAACCAACGACCATCCGCAGGTTGCTGGAAGAGGCTCCCACGTACAGTGGGAGAGGAAGCCAGCTTGAGCTGGACTTGAACTCACAGCGACCGCATTAGTGGGAGGCTTCGGGTCATTGCGCCACGCTAACGCGGTAACCGATTGAGCCACGGAAGAACCCTTGTAAGTGTACATATATATAAATATATATATATATATATATATATATACTGCAACTCTCTTTTGTCAGTTGCTGCCTCAACGAGAGAAATTGCCGAAGACACCCAGTCCATTATACTGATACCGGGGTGGCCAATTGAAGTGCAATTTATTGTGCTGTTGTTAGTTCATTTGTTTCAAACTTTAATAACGTCTGTATTCTAAAACAGATGAAAATAAATTTGAATCTTTTCACTGGATAAAACTGCAACAAACTGCTAAATCAAAATGAATCCTTCATTCTAATGTGTAACTCGGCAAATGCAGACATTTTATCATGCATGTATATACGTATCTCTTACATGTCACATAGCTTACAAAAAATCAGTGCACGGAATTCCCCTGATTTTCATAGAACATCAAGATTAATTTTTTTAAAGCAATTTGGCTGGATGATTCACCTACACGTTTCAAGTTATTTTCTGATTGTTCAATGTTGATATCAATTAGATCTCTATGTTATCTGAGGTGGGAAAATTAAAATTGAAACACAATGGCTAACTTAATTTAGGTATCCTTATGAATCCTTCATTCGCATGCTTTGGCTTCAAACGTGTCGTAAAAATAAAACCATTCACGTACGTGTTCTGAAAGAAAACATTATGAAGGTAATTGTTAAAATGTAATACCAATTTAGGACCGGGTCCTCCATGGCCGAGTATAGTCTTGGCGCTCGCGTACGGATCACTGTATAGCAGAGGCCCGCAGCGGTAATACAGCATACATATAATGTACATGTAGTGCAGTACGACTATCTTAATTTGTCGTAATTTCTCTGGATACATAGGCGACTCTCTTTCATATATATGTATTATCCTACACAACCATAGACTTATACACTAGGTATAGACTATGGTGTCTTATTACAGAAATTCATAATCAGCTTTTGCGTCAGAGATACATGCGACCGTGTTGGGGTAAATTTCATCCCTTGTTTGTCATTGTATAAATTTCCCCTGGCACTGTCCGCTTTCCTCCCACCGTAGTGCTGGTCGCCGTCGTTTGGGTGAAGTATTCTTGTGTGCGGGGTAAAACACCAATCAAATAAATGAACACCAATGTGGTGCATCAAAATTTTGCCATTGAAAAATCTGACAATGAACATCAACCACTGCAAAGATTTTAAAAATATATATGTGATACATAAAACCACTAGAGGAAGTCATCTATCGTAATTATGTTGTTAATAAATATTGTTACTTTTTGAGTCTTTTTTTTTGTTACTATATGAAATAAAAAAAATACCCAGACCCTCAGCTTATACAACAAAAAAGTTTTGAATCCTCTTTTGTAAATATGTTATGTAGGCCGTATATGGTCCGTGTAAAAGTTGACCGCATGCCACCACGAGGGCTACCATCGGCTGGCGTCCAGTCGAGTAAATTGTAAACCATGCAAGGGTGTATAACACACCATCTACATGTATAGCTTGCCACATGACTTCATCGTGTATGTGTATATTGTAGACAGTTATGCCATACACTCCACCAAAGGCCTTTAAGATTTAATAAATATTAGCTTCTTAGCCACCTTAAATATTTCGACTATACGTATCTCAAATGACCTAAATCCATTATGGGCTGTGAAAATATCATTACATATAGAACTTCAAATATTTATCTAAGGAGAAGCAAAATGGGCCTAAATTCTAATTCCGTGCATGTTTCTCTAAATCGATTTGTCCCAGTCCGCATGACATGTGGTAGAGCCATTAGATGTGTGTTGTATGAGCTGTTTACACACATTTACATAATGTAAAAAATAGGTACATGCAAACACGACATGTACTTGTCACTACATATATAAGCCTTTGACAATAGAAAGGATACAGGATTAGCAGCTAACTTTACTTATTATAAATGACAGTATACCAAACACTATTTGATACAAATTCATGCAATTATTAAAGGACACAAGTATGCAAAGGGATGCATAAATATCTCTTGAAAGCAATGTAATTGTTAAAAATTGATCCGTGATTGTAACATCTATTTTCCTTCTCCATGTTATTCCTTATGTATACGACATGCATGTTCCAAGCTGTCATGCAGTTATACATTATACATTATTATACTTTTATGATACAGGATCGAAGGTATATAGAACACACCGTAGTTTTATTTTACCCTGCATTCAATTTCGATATACTTTCTATATTTTTCAGAGAATACATTGGTTTATGAGATCACCGTAAGGTTAATACAAGAAGCAAAACCCCGAATATCAGCGAATTCTCATATAGTATGCTGATGTATAAATTTCTGTATTTCATTATTATTATGTCAAATCCGGACACCATCACTTTTTGACGGAGACTACAACGTTCAGTTTAAGAACAATGACGTAATATGGGACCAATTCCATGAGGTGATTTTAGGCATGCCCAAATTTTATTGTTCCACCATAAATGCGTAGTCTGTATCATATATATCACATCCAGGGCATTAAGGGTTGGAAGATATGAGGTATATAGTTTTGTATTTTAACTCAACCCATGCTAAATTTACCTGTACTTATTAGTTCGGGTACTTAAATTTACGTCGTACTCAAGAATTCACTTTACGACGGAGATCAGTACTTTTGTGGGAGGAAACCGGGCACACTCCAGGGGAAAGCCATAACCATCCGCAAGTAGCTGGCAGACCTTCCCAAGGAAAACCGGAGAGGGAGTCATATGCATATAGCCTATGCTGGACTTGAACTACCAGCGGCCAAGTACATATAGGTGAGCGGCTCGTGAGTCGCTACGCTACGCTAACACGCTAGCTGGCCACTCGGCTACGGCCACTATATTTATCTTTAATATAAGGCCTACTAGACCTAGCAGACTGGTGTAGACAAGTACACAATTTGTGAATTTATGTGATACAGCCACAATGACGTGTGTATCAGTGATACACAATTTGTATACCACTGATGCATATACTAAAACAGTTGTTTTACACTGTGATATGGCGAAATAAAATAAATGCAAGTATATAAAGAAAAAGTTTAGTATATTTTTACAGACATTATGAATTACTTGTAGATCTAAAAAACGAAATAACCGAATTTGGCCTATTTCAGTTTCACGTTACATTTTATTTTATATAATATATAACAGTAATATATATTAATCTTTAAGTACCATTCTCTGAGCTGTAAGTTTATTTTTTGAAGCTTTAAAAATGACATTGTAAGCTTTTTCATGTGTTTATAACTCTTTGAATTTCATTTGTGAAACTTCAAAAATGTGAAATAGAAAGCATACCGGCTGAGCCGCTACGCGTAGTCACATCACATGGCTGGGCCTGAGTAACGTGAAACTGTTCGCTGTGAGGAGGATCACATATGCCTGGCAGCAAGAAATAGCGAAGGAACGCACTGGATGGCTTCGTCGAACTAACAAAATGATTTACGTGTGCATAAGGTTTGTGAACGGACCGATAGTTGATCGCTTAATAACACTGATATATATGAACACATTATTGAGTACAACGAGCTACAATAAGTACACGAGTCTAAAGCCAGTCAAAACCGCAGAACTTTGTATCCAAAGTACAACAACAACAACGCGTATTGCTTTAATATCCGAAGCTTATAAATATTTAGACGTCAAAACATACTTTTATCCAAGGCATCTGGCTGTTGCGGGTGCTTTAATGTCAGTATTAGTTGTATTGTGCATGTATTCAAAAGAAAATATTCTTAGGAAATGTTTAGTTTGACCTGGTAATATTAGTGATTGGTTTTATATAACCAGAACAAGCCACTTAATGTGTCGTCAGCCATGTATGTTTATTGCTCTGTTTGCAGAGACATGCAGTGACATTTGTGATACTTCAATCTGGTGTATAATATACAGTTTGATGATACAGCACAGCTGCATCCTTTTCAAATATAGTCCTGCCATCCTGCCGGCTGGACAATGGTGATATGGTTCGACCATCATACACGGACCCTGATCCACTTCCTCCTGCCGAGTTGAGACGATCGTCTGACCATGGTGGGCCCACCATATTCGGCTAGGATCCAGCTGTAGTTTAAGGCATTGATGCTATGAAAGGGCCACAAATCTCTGTTTCACTTCTCCCTCTCAACACAGGTAACCAGAGCACAACCCACTTTTTGGTGTGCTTTCTTGTGTAAGCCATGTGACAGGCCAAATTAACTGATGCATGGGATCCGACATGTCCAAGGGATACGGACTGTGACAATAGTGCAGGCGAGTGGAGAGCTGAGGGGTGCAGTATCCAGTTAGCAACGCAGAAAAAGTGTCAGACTTATTCCGATACTGAACAAATTATTTCAGTTTGCTTTGGTTTAATGTAAGAAAGTCAGTTTTATGGAGAATTTCATTGGCTGCCTTTGATCTCAGTCTGTGCATTACTTGATGATTCACTGGAAAATGCACTCGGTGAGATCATTGAAGGTCCTGATCGGTGCTTGTGGCAGAGAGTAGTAGGTCATGCCGTTGACTGCATAGGTCACATTTAGCCTTGCATGTGGCTTAAATGTGACTTGAAATAAAGATTGGTGGCTGTTTTCTAGGACAAATGCCTGATGACCATGTACGCATATTATAAACCAGCGTGAAAACAAATTATCAAAGAACACATTTATACCATGGTCATGTGAAAAGGAGCTGTGGTTTTGGAGATTCAAGTGATAAAAACCCAGTGACCAAGAGGTGGCCAGAAACATTTCATGAATGAGGAACTTTTCGGTCTGATGTCCAGTCCATAACTGTCAGTACATGTGTATTAAATAACTATATGTGTACAGATGCACATCGTGTCAGACTAGCCCATGCTTTGATGATTGTGTTGTCAGATATGCTGTACGATGTTCTGATAGCACCTCAGTCCACCCAAGCTATAAATACATGTGTATGCTAATTACGTTACAAATGGGACGGACCTCATTTCCTCACAATAACATGTTGAGCAGTTGTGTGGAATCTGCAGACATGATCCAGCGTGTTTATTAAAGTTTTCAGTCTTGGGAGAACTGTTGGACGAGTAATATATATTTGAAGTGTGTGGAAACAGAGCTTTCTGGGAGATGCTCTCTAGTGCCTATGCAGTCTCTAGTTAGCAGGGATTTTCCTCCTTTGATACTGTATATCATGTATATAGGAGCCTCTATTTTCACAAACCATTTAAATACTCAAGCTCTCAGTTTTAATTAGTACCAAATATTCTTCTTCTCATTGGCCCTTCTGTGTAAACAAATACAGTTATTTTCATAAATATCATTAATCCCAAGATCGTCATTATCTGTCCTTGTTGTGGGCACCCAGGGTAGTGTTACCCTTACCCTCTGTACGAGGTTCGAAATCTGTTTCACCCTGGCCTTGTGCCTAACACTTTGGACTGAGGCACTTGTGTGAGCCTCTGTTGCCCAGGTAACGGACTCAGGATTAGAGGCTGTGCCCTTAAACTATACTCTTATGTTCAGCAGGATGTAGGGGCCGATTCCACAAACAATTTTATACTTACAGTAGGTAAATCGTTTAAAACTTAAAGCAAAATAAGACTTTCTTGAAGTGTTTAAATAAAGGCATGGATGGTGCATGTGTATCATGCTGAAGCACAAGTGACACAAATTTCAAAACCAGTAAAAAAAAAAAACAAAAAAAAATAGCTCAAATACACTGTAAAATACAGTTTAAAGGTTTTGACTTAAGATGAAAATTGCTTTGTGGAATGATCTTCTTGCATGGCTCTTCACCTGCAACAGATCTTTGATTCACCTGAAACCTGGACAGACAAAAACCTCGATGTGTCTGTGTCACACTGAAGTGTCAACTTGTGACCATTACCAGTGATCAAGAACTGAAATTGTACACCAGTTACGTGTTCAATTATACAGTGGAACTACTCGAAATATAACTGGATAATGTGTTTGCGCTGATACGCATGGTGAGAAGGTGTCATGGGTCAGTTGAGGCCAAACCAGACAGTATTCTCACATCCATGCTGACAAGGTTGTCCCTCACGCCATCATTAATAATATGACTGTTGCCTGTAGCCCGACTGTCTAAGATTCTGTTGGGTGTTAGAGGGAATTTATTTTTTATTTTTCTCTCCATGTTGATTTCTTTGAAATTCTCATCTATTTCATTAGCAAGAATAAAGACCCAATTTTTGGTGATAGGGTTGTGTTATCTGCAACAATATCTTTTTCAAAGATGGCCTCAGCGAATCTTTCCCTTTGCCTTGAATCTGTGTGCACATAAGCATTCAAGAACAATGTGCTGCAAGTAACACAAATTATGCAAATGGGTGATTAACAGTGTGCTATTCTAATCACTTCATACTCATGAATTTATCAGGAGGTTTGCTGGTTATGTGGAGAAGGGCACTTCAGCTTCATCCACACATGAATCTGACTGCTGTCATTTAAGTGAAAAATTCTTCACCGACGATGTTTAATACCAATCAAGTAAATAAATAAATAAAAAAAATTAGGAGGATAGTCAGGTTCCTGGCAAACTGGCAAAAGTTCTTCACCCAAAAAATCTGAGAGACACCACATAAGTGAAATATTATTTATAACGATGTTAAAAACCAATGAAGTAAATAAATAAATGGCAGTGGCTTCCTCCACGCACAAAATCTGAAATACACTGCGGAAGTGAAAAATTCTTTATTTCTATACTCAGACAAATATTTGGAGTAATTTAAAGTAAATATAAATTTGTTGCATGTGTGTGATGGAGGCAATTCATTGATGTTTAGGTATTGTTGTAAGAATCCAGTTCATGTTAAACATGGCTGCTGGGTTTTGCACAAACGTTTCATGTATAAAGGCACCTGGTGATGTACAGACATTTCTACAGAATTCTGTTCACTTTCCTCTATCCCAGGTTTTTGTAGCCACTTGTCACCAGTGTGCACTTATAACAGTGAATGTTTTGTATAAATTTGTGAAGTGTTGAAGGATGAGATAGAGCTGTCCCATGTTAACAGTTCCTCGAATATTGTCGCATACCTGAACGTTTAAAAAACCAGAAGAAAAAAAGAAACGAAAGACAACTAAGGTTTCAGTATGCAACAACTTGTACCTACTTACATGTTTATGGACATACAGGAGACTGCCATCATTTGCTTCAAATGCTTCTGGCCCGAGGATGACAGAGGTGTCTTATAGATTTATGAAAGGAGAAGAAAATTTAAAAATTATGCCAAAATAAGATGAAGGAGCATCAAAACTTATTTGCAGATGTGATCTTAAATGTTTTCTTTGAATTTTTTTTAACCAGAAAAGGGTACTTGAAAATAGTTTTGAATGGTGGCTATTTGGGACCAACTTTTTGTATTTTCTTTGCATAATAATGTTATAAATGAGGATGGGATGCATGCCTAATACATTTATTTGAATGTAAATTTGTTGGTAATATCCAAACATATGCATTTAGCCTGAATTGTGGTGATATTTATGAACATAGTGAAAATATAAATATGATTCAAATCCAGGTTTAATACATTAGTTAGCTGAAAAGGACAAATTCCAGTGGAAAAATATTATTAAACCTGTTTTAACATATTAAAGATGTCCTCATGTATGACACACAAAGACTATATTCACCAAAAAGTGGTCTCAAATGCCCACCATACAAAATTTATTTTTAAATGTCTTTCTCCTTAAAGTTTTTTTCCTTAAAGAAAAATTGAAAAAAAATATGGAAGACCAGATTTACAACCAACTTTTTGCACTGTTTCAAATAAACTTTGGCATTTTTATGTTTTCTCCACCTTTAAGACAGACTTATTCCTGTTTTATTATTGCTGATCTTATATTTGACGTTCAATGCTGCTGATCAAGATAGACATGAAAGTCTAGGACAGCTCTTCCTTCAAGGATAAAAATGCCTTAGGCATGCTGCAGTTTTAGCACTGATAACAGTTTTGAAGATACAGTGTAAAACCCAGTCTGACTTAAACCTGAGACAGCTTTGAGTGATCCTGAGGCAAGTTTCATGAAGCATACTTTGTAGTGCTGAGAAGCACTAAGAAGCACTTAACTTTGTGTGCTTCATACCCGTATAACATATGTTGCCATAGTAGTGAAGGCTTACTTAGCTAAAAGCATATGTATTCTTCATGAAACAAGCCGTTAGGGACTGTAGGTGTACTTTCAATGTGTCCCTTCAGTGCACCTACATGTATCATGACCAAAATCTTTTAGTTTGTGGTTTTTCATGTATTATTTTTGGACATTTCTGTGGGAAAGCTTTAAGTAGGGTCAGGCCAGCTGTTCAATACAAAGCCATTACATGAAGCCTGTGAGTGGTGTTTACTTGTGCCAGTTTTCTGCCGGCACCAGGGCTGATCTGGCTTAGGGTCAGTGTTAAGCTAACAGGTGTTCTGGGTTAGTTACCTTCTCATTGGTCAGGGGCTTATCTCTGACTTACGGGCATTAGAGGCAATATTAGGAGAGAGGAAGAAAGGCGAGAGGTAAGGTGTGAATTACCTGTTGTGGGACGCACTGTTCTTTACAGACCTTGTGGGGACTACGAGTTGAAACATATAGCTCATGGTGCTGATGTTAAACAAGGTGAGGGGTACAGAGAAGGGTTGAAGGTAATTAAGCAACATGCAAGTGACAAAACGAGTATAATGAGAGAAAGGTAAAACTTTAATGGTTTGGGGACAAGTTTATGCATTGCCTACTGACTTAATCATGAGGTGATAATGCTAATGTATGACACACATATGTGCATAGATATCCATGAATGCAAAGAATTAGGCAATGCATATATATGTGTAAAAATGAAATAAACGAAAAATTTACCACTCGTACAGATCAAGGGAATGAACCAACAAAATAAAGCAAAAAAGAGGAAGATAAAAGACAATGAGGGATGGGTGGGAGGGAGAAAATTACGAGCCTGACTGGCCGGTGCTACGTCACTGGAAAAAGTTGACTTTCAAGTGCCTCAGATTGCTGCTTTTAAAGCGCGGAAGACCATTAAGGGTCTGGCGTCATTAAGGATGCTGGCGAATACATCTGGGCAATCTGAAACCGAATCTCGCGACTCACTATGGTAACAGCCCAGAGATTAATTAAGAGAGCAGCTAGTTGGAAAACATCCACATGGGCAAAAATCAATAACATAGCATTTCCAAACAATAAAATAAACTAATCTTATATGTGCATACATTATAAACTATAAAACTTGCAAATGCTAAATTAATCATTTTAACATGCACTGAAATTCCCAACATGTAGGTAACCCTCTGAGTTAACCAGGTATAATTTTATGAAGAATGCTGTAAAACAGTTGGTTTATACATGTATATGAATCCATTGAATCACATCTGCATGGTTTATTTGTTATTACTGTAACTGCATGTACTACTGACAAATTTACAGTGTATGATTTAAGTGTATGTTTGTATACTGGTCAGCATATCGTTGTTTATATTTACAGAATATGTGGTAAGGAAGAAGTGTTATCTGCCTTTTCTGTTTGTAAATGTGTCATTTTGTCCGTATCTATGCTTGATCATGTCTTCATTAAACATGTTAAACCCACGGAGTGTTGCAATTGGGCTCAAGTGATAGTTGTTACCTCAGCAAATCTAGTTGGTAATATTGTACACCCTAATATGTCTGGTCTGACATCACACATTAATGCAATCCTTCAGTGATTCCTTGATAAATACCTCTATGTATATGAAGTTTTGTACTTCACAGGACACCTGCTGCATAAAATGACCAAACAGTGTGGCCTGTGTGTAGTACATTTGTATCGGACCTTGACCTGTTAGGCCATCTATTCTGTATGCCAGTGGTCAGTGACGATTTCTGGGGGAGGGAGGGAGGGACACCATATTCTGGTAAAATTAACATGTGAGGGATAAGGAAAATGCTAGGAGATTAAGTGCAAATGAGACATCCTGATTTCAAGATCTGGTTATTAAAATCTGTGTGGCTGCACTGGCTTCCTTGTCCTTGATTACAACATAATACACAAATCTGTACACGTTAAATACGTAAAACACGTAAATATTTACAGCATATCCCGGGATAAAGTTCAGGCAAGTACACAGAGACGTTACAGAATTTTGGGGGTAAATCTCTGGGCCCCACAAGGAAGCCGTGACACTGACTGCCATTGTATAGTATAAACAAATATTTTTAAGTATGGTATTAACCACCTATCATTGAAATCACATACGGGCCTCTGTGGCTCGGTTGTTTAGCGTGCTATCACAGCGCAATGACCCAGAAGCCTCCCACAAATGCAGTTGCTGTGAGTTCAAGTCCAGCTCATGCTGGTTTCCTCTCCGGCCATTCGTGGGAAGGTCTGCCAGCACCCAACCTTAGGTTTCACCGGCCTCTGCCCAGTTTCCTCCCACCATAATGCTGGCTGCCGTCGTACAAGTGAAATATTCTTGAGTACAGTGTGAAACATCAATCAAATAAATAAATACATCAAATCATGTTAAAATCTGACTATTGATGTGCTGATGTGAATTTCTTTTCCGGCCTGTAATATGAGAACTGTGGCTTCCAGAGGCATTTTGAATGGATGGTTTTGACACCTCATCAGCAACACTTCATCCATATGTGGGGGTGCAGTATGCAGGAGAAGGAATTTTAAAGTGTCAGTATTTGCATGCAGACATATTTTGTTTTCTAAATTCAGGCATTGTATCTTAAACAAAAAGAATCAAATATGATCTAACATCACTATATGTACCCTAATTCTTCTGATTATTGGGACAAATATTAGTCTTACTGAAAAGAATATAATACATTCTCTCCCAGCTTTTTGAAAAAGTAAAAACATGGATATGTTGGTCATTAGATTTTCTGCTCATGGGAGAAATAAGAAAGTTTTTTATCCTTGTTACAGTTACATTTAATGTTGGCTAAAAAGGGCAGATCAGGTGTCTTCAAAATTAGAACAATAATGGTACAGTACATATAGTGATGTGAAGTCTAGAAATTATCAGGCAGATTTTTAAGTATGGTGCATTATATTATGTGATTATTCAGGTCATTTACCCTACTGTCATTTTGTTGTGTCTTTCAGGTACAGATCAGCAAGTGTGTTGTGTTATGGCTGACAGACAGACTGGCTGAACCCCATGGCCCCTAGGAAGCTCTATTGCTGAGTGGGTGCTTGGGTCAGCCTGTACATAGGTGCCTCACTGTCTCTCAGCTGACTGGGAGGAGGTGCCCTACTAAACTCAGCATTCAGTTCACAATCAACTCACCAACAGCTCAGCTTCAGCTTATACCTCTCAGGGGAATTTGAACCCAGCCCTTGGGACATTCACACTTTTCCCTGTTCACGCAAATCCTTTGCAACCTCTCGCCTCCTCGCAGACGAAATTGCTAGGCATCATGGGACAAGAGGAACGGGAAATGATGGCGGTTGACCGAGAGAAGCCGGTCGGGGAGGGGCAGAGAGAGACCTGGGTGGGGAAACTCGACTTTGTCCTGTCCTGTATTGGATATGGCGTTGGCATCGGAGACCTGCTGCGCTTCCCGTATGTCTTTATCAAGAATGGAGGAGGTATGGATGGTTGATACAAGCTGATATTTCTTTGTATATTATTTAACAAATGAAAGACTGAAGAGTGAAACTTATCACACTGCTACTGTGACAGTTTAACAGTGATTTCAGATGGATGTGTATGGTTCATGCTCCATTTGATCATCTCAGTAAGCAATAATCAGAACAGAGTTGTCTGAGGCAGTAAAGTACCAATAGAAATATGTGTCGGAAGCATGTCACTTTACAGAGCAAGTAAATATATCTATATAAACTTTACGTAGTAAAATACAAGTAGAATTGCTGGAAATATATGCAGATTATCCGAAACATAAATAAAAGCATTACATATTGGAGCACAAGTAACAACATGTGTTTTACATTACACAGTAGAGTACGTGCAAATCTGTGTGTTAATGTAAAAATATCTGTCTAAATCAGTATACAGTAGAGTGAAAGTAAAAATGTCTGAAGCATTGCACAACAGAGTAAAAATTTCTGTTTTAATGAAATGTTCATTGGCTGACATTTGTGTGCAAAAGCAACCTACTTGGTTACTATGCATTCACGAATGGCTGTCTCTGGGGAAAATGTACCTATATATATTATCTGCATTATTCTTGACGTGACAGTAAATAGTGATGATTCCTTCACTGTGTGTTCATACCAGGAGCATTTCTCATCCCTTTCCTCTTCTTCATGGTGTTCTGTGGATTTCCGCTCTTCTACCTGGAGGTGGCCATTGGTCAGTTCTCCAGTCTCAGCTGCCTGGCCGTCTGGCGGATCTGCCCGCTCTTTAAGGGCATCGGATACGGGATGGTCATCGTCTCAGGCATCCTCAGTCTCTACTACATCATGATGATCGTCTGGACCATGTACTTCCTCGTCATGTCCTGCATGCCCGAACTGCCCTGGGCCACCTGTGACAACCCGTTTAACACTGACCAGTGCATCCTCAGCCGCAGAATGTCAGACCCGGATGTGTGGAATTCGTCCATGACAAATGCCACCCAGCAACCAATAACTGATATCAGAAGGCTGTACAATGGCTCCCTGCTGTTCAGATCGACCACACCTGCACCCACTCAGTATAGGACTGCCGCAGAGGAGTTCTGGGAGTAAGTTCTTCATTTCTAGACTCCCTTACTCTGGGAGGCCTTGGTGACAGTTACATGTACATGTGGCTGTTGACAGACTAACTAGGCACAGTCTTGCATATACTTGTACATGTGGCTGTGGACAGGCTAAGCAGGCACAGTCTTGCATATACATGTACATATGGCTGTCGACAGGCTAACCAGGAACAGTCTTGCATATACATGTACATGTGGCTGTCGACAGACTAACCAGGCACAGTCTTGCATATACACGTACATGTGGCTGTTGACAGGCTAACCAGGCACAGTCTTGCATATACACGTACATGTGGCTGTTGACAGACTAACTAGGCACAGTCTTGCATATACACGTACATGTGGCTGTCATGTACATGTGGCTGTCGACAGGCTAACCAGGCACAGTCTTGCATATACATGTACATGTGGCTGTTGACAGACTAACTAGGCACAGTCTTGCATATACACGTACATGTGGCTGTCATGTACATGTGGCTGTCGACAGGCTAACCAGGCACAGTCTTGCATATACATGTACATGTGGCTGTTGACAGGCTAACCAGGCACAGTCTTGCATATACATGTACATGTGGATGTCGACAGGCTAACCAGGCACAGTCTTGCATATACACGTACATGTGGCTGTCGACAGGCTAACCAGGCACAGTCTTGCATATACACGTACATGTGGCTGTCGACAGGCTAACCAGGCACAGTCTTACATATACTTGTACATGTGGCTGTCGACAGGCTAACCAGGAACAGTCTTACATATACTTGTACATGTGGCTGTCGACAGGCTAAGCAGGCACAGTCTTACATATACTTGTACATGTGGCTGTCGACAGGCTAAGCAGGAACAGTCTTGCATATTCATGTACATGTATGGCTGTCTTAGAACACCATCCGACTTCAGTCAGTATTGCATGCATTTCTACATGCCAAACATGGAAAAGTTTGTTAGTAACTTGCCTAAAACCAGTGGTTTACTCTGGCAACTCTGTTCTCAACCAACAAATCTGACTGCCATCTTCTTAGTATATGGTGGTAAACAACAAATAAATAAACAGATTCTGGAAAGAAAGATCCACAGGTGTAGAAAGATCTACAGGTGTTGTTTTAATTAGTCACTGTTGACATCAGGGTTGTGTGTAGGACATACTGCATTTGTGATGTGTTCAGGAACTTCTTACTTTTTGTTTTAGTATTTTCTTGTAAGGGTTGTTCCTCTCCAGCCGTATGTGGGAAGGTCTGGCAGCAACCTGTGGATCGTCGTGGGTTTTCCCTGTGCTCTGCCCGGTTTTCTCCCGCAATAATGCAGGCTGTCGTCAAAGTGAAACATAGTACGGCGTATAACACCAATCAAATAAATAAACAAAACATAAGGGTTGTATGTATAGCTTACATATCCTTTACACACCTGCATGAAACACATATATATCTGATGTAAATGTTTCCTACATATTCGTGATTCATAAAAATTGCAGATTTAAAGTTTCTTTCACATACAGTTCGCCACTATAAACCGGCCTGTTTTGTGGTTCACAGACGAGGTGTATTGGAACTGTCCTCAGGTATCGATGACCTAGGCTACCCCCGCTGGCAGCTTGTCCTCTGTCTCTTCGTCTCTTGGGGTGTAGTCTTCCTCTGCCTTGTCAAAGGTATCAGATCTTCAGGCCGGGTAAGACTTTGGGGAGGTGAATGGTCTATTGAAGGGCCAGGAATTCAACCTCAGCATAAGCTTGCTATGTACCCATAAATGATACACCATGATAAACAGTTTTGAAGAAAATCATGATGCCTTATTGCCATCACGATGATTTTCTTGATGAACATGTAAAGTGCAGGTATTCAGCTTTTGTAAAGAAACCCCTGTATTTTATGGTGGAAGACAGCATTAAAACTGAAGTTACCAGTATACAGAGAAATCATTCTGGAAGAGTTAGTTTGTAGTCCACAAAAGAAGAGATTCACAATGTTCACTGAGGCATTATATCTGATTCACGTATAGGGATACCTGTACCCCAGGTAAGCTTTAGTAGATTTGATCTTATTTAAGTTTCTCCTGATCTCAGTGGTCCCACTACTGTGTGTTTTTCAAAGAATTTACCTACTAGAATTTCTGCCACATGTAGGATGAATTCGGGGCCTCTGCAGTCAAAGTGGTTAGCATGCTAGCACAGCGTAATGACCCAGAAGCCTCTCACTAATGTGGTCATGTGAGTTCAAGTCCAGCTCAAGCTGGAGTCCTTTCCTGCCGAACATGGGAAGGTCTGCCAGCAACCTGCTGATGGTCTTGGGTTTCCCCTGGGGCTCTGCCTGGTTTCCTCCTAACATAATGCTGGCCACCGTCATGTAAGTGAAATATTCTTGAGTATGGCTTAAAACACCAATCAAATAAATAAATGTACAGTTTATTCAGTTGGTCTCAGTCGATATGTCATATTCATGAATTTTTTGATGATATGGCACTTGTCAAGTCTGTGGGTTGAGGAAACCAGAGTGCCCCAGGTAAACCACCTCCTCACCAGGTAACTGTTAAACCTCCTGACTTCAAACCGCAGCTGGACCAGCCAAAACTGGATTCCATCCTGCGATCTCATTGGTCAAGGGCCATTCAGCTATGGAGAGTTTGTGGTTTTAGCTGAGTGAGTCAGTGAGAGGCCTGTGTGTAATGTATGCATTTATGTGTGAATGACAGGTGGTGTATGTGACGGTGCTAGCCCCATATGTCCTACTGACCATCTTCCTGGTGCGTGCTGCCACCTTACCTGGTGCTGGCACCGGTGTCCTCTACTTCCTGACCCCAGAGTGGGAGAGACTGGCCAACATACAGGTACACTGGAAACACATCAAAATTTTAATGGAATTAAACACATCATAGTTTTACTGGAAATAAACACATCAGAGTTTTACTGGAGATAAGCTTTCATGAAATGTAACGATAAAGGTTTTGTACTCTATGTATGTATTTTGCATGTAGTTCATAACTTGTGGTCACTTCAGTCACTGCTGAAAGCAATATTTCAGTATTTTCTTGGAGAACTGTGAAGCCTAGAAAAATAATTCTTATAGCTTTATGAAGCCAATACCTATGATGACATCAACAAACCATCTGGGCTGTATGTTTACAATAACTGTGTGCATAAATTCCCTGTAAAAAGTGCTTTAATGATTGATAAGGTTGAAGATTTACAGTGAGTGAAAGTAAGTTTTCTGTCTTTTCTACTTGGCTGTAAAAATAGGTTTGAAGAGTAAAGCTTTTGACAGTCTAGGCCGTCAGTCGGGCAGTTCATGAGCTGGACCAATGACTCAGATTTTGAATGCTGTCAAAACAATGGTTAAAGGGAGACCAGTAGAGGGGACTTTGCTGAATGCTAACAGTACACCAGACACACATGTGCTGTAGTCACCCTGATTTATATCTGGAGTCTCTCTCAAAAATGACAGGATTTTATTACATGTTCAAATGCATAGCTGTAGTTGTTTGTATGCTTGCTATGTTTCCATGTACATTTGTGTGTTAATCTTGTACCTTTGTCCAGGTGTGGCTAGAGGCAGCTATCCAGGTGTTCTTCTCATTAGGGCCGGCCTGGGGAGGTCTTATCACCATGTCCAGTTATAACAAATTCAAACACAACTGTTTCAGGTGAATATCTTTCTCAGTGTTAGAAAATGTAATTCCATGTGTAGGTAGTTTAAAAATATGTCAGTGTGGCATAAGATTTTGATTTTTATGCGTGTAATTTATCCTTACTCGTATTTCCATGTTGAATGGAATATTCCTAAGAACATGGTTGTTACTGATCATGTTGCCTTGTATACTTGATAAAAAAATATTATGTATGTTGTTAAAGTTGTTAGTGCAGATTGATGTTGTTGAACTTCAGATAAGTCTTTGCAGTAGTGTTGTATATTCATCCTTCATTTCTTTACTCACATGGTTTGATCATTCTCGCCCATATAAATTATGATCCATTTTTTTTTGTGGCCCTCAGATCAAGTTGGAAAACTAGCTCATGCTTAAGTGCTGCCTATCTAGCAATAGGATATATTAACTTTCCTCAATTTACTTGTTTCTTCAGGGATGCTGTTGTAACCACAGCTGCTGACTGTTTTACTGGTCTGTTTGGAGGTCTGGTCATTTCCTGTGTACTGGGCTTCATGGCTCATGAGGCCGGTAAAGACATCTCTGAGGTGGTTATATCAGGTGAGTTACTGTCATGACCACAGCTGTTGACTGTTTTACTGGTCTGTTTGGAGGTCTGGCCATTTCCTATGTACTGGGTTTCATGGCTGATGAGGCAGGTAGAGACATCTCTGAGGTGGTTATATCAGGTGAGTTACTGCCATGACCACAGCTGTTGACTGTTTTACTGGTCTGTTTGGAGGTCTGGCCATTTCCTATGTACTGGGTTTCATGGCTGATGAGGCAGGTAAAGACATCTCTGAGGTGATTATATCAGGTGAGTTACTGTCATGACCACAGCTGTTGACTGTTTTACTGGTCTGTTTGGAGGTCTGGCCATTTCCTATGTACTGGGCTTCATGGCTCACGAGGCTCGAAAAGACATCTCTGAAGTAGGCTGTAGTGTCAACTGATGCTGAGCTAGATTTCAAGAGGGAAAGAGAAATTTTTTGCTTGACTCCAGTTTATGTAGATGTTATCAATCTGCATTTAATTTTACATTGGTTAAATGATGGAGCTTGTGAAACAAGATGAAGTGGTCATTAAAAACGCAATGATACATGTGCAGGAGTTGTATGTTGTGAGGTTAATAGCATGAAACATTTGTCTATGGATAGGGTTTTCTTTCTTAAATGCTGCTGCCTTAGGTTCCGTAACAATTACGGGTACCAGTAAGGAAGAAATTGTGATATTCCCTTTTTTGATGGAATTTTTTTTTTGTTTAGATACAAATATTTTTGTACAGATTGAACACTGAAAAGAGCGTATTTAATGTATGTGGATTGCTCCATTCCAATTAAGAGTTGCCGTTGTGCCTTCATTACTCTGCTTCTTTGTACACTTTATGTTGATACATTGTTGTCCTAAATGTAACAGTTCAACAATATATAAAAGTACAAAAGGCATTCAGATGCTTGTTGTTATGCTGTGTCCATTAGGGCAATAATTAAACAGTAGACAGCAAGACGGACGAGCGGATATACTGTGTTCATAAATGTGACAGTTAAACACCAAATAGACACATGCATGTTGCTATGCTATATTTAAAAATGTACATTTAACAGTTAAAGAATAAATACACTCAGGCAGTCAGATAGATGTTTTCAGACATTGTAGTGTACATACACATAAATGTAGCAGTTAAATGATAAATAGGCAGTCTTGTATTTTGTATTACGAAATCCCCATAAACATTGAGAGCAGAAATGTATTACCAAATCTCCATAAACATTGAGAGCAGAAATGTGTCACCAAATCTCCATGAACATTGAGAGCAGAATTGTATCACCAAATCCACATCAACATTGAGAGCAGAAATGTATAACCAAATCCCCATGAACATTGAGAGCAGAAATGTATCACCAAATCCCCATCAACATTGAGGGCAGAAATGTGTCACCAAATCCCCATAAACATTGAGAGCAGAAATGTATCACCAAATCCCCCTCAACATTGAGGGCAGAAATGTGTCACCAAATCCCCATAAACATTGAGAGCAGAAATGTATCACCAAATCCCCATAAACATTGAGAGCAGAAATGTATCACCAAATCCCCCTCAACATTGAGAGCAGAAATGTATCGCCAAATCTCCATAAACATTGAGAGCAGAAATGTGTCACCAATTCCCCATGAACATTGAGAGCAGAAATGTATCACCAATTCCTCATGAACATTGAGAGCAGAAATGTATAACCAAATCCCCATCAACACTGAGAGCAGAAATGTGTCACCAATTCCCCATCAACATTGAGGGCAGAAATGTGTCACCGATTCCCCATGAACATTGAGAGCAGAAATGTATCACCAAATCCCCATCAATGTTGAGGGCAGAAATGTGCCACCAAATCCCCATAAACATTGAGAGCAGAAATGTATCACCAAATCCCCATAAACATTGAGAGCAGAAATGTATCGCCAAATCTCCATAAACATTGAGAGCAGAAATGTATAACCAAATCTCCATAAACATTGAGAGCAGAAATGTATCACCAAATCCCCATGAACGTTGAGAGCAGAAATGTATAACCAAATCCCCATAAACATTGAGAGCAGAAATGTGTCACCAATTCCCCATGAACATTGAGAGCAGAAATGTATCGCCAAATCCCCATAAACATTGAGGGCAGAAATGTGTCACCAAATCCCCATGAACATTGAGGGCAGAAATGTATCACCAAATCCCCATAAACATTGAGAGCAGAAATGTATCGCCAAATCCCCGTGAACATTGAGAGCAGAAATGTATAACCAAATCCCCGTCAACACTGAGACCAGAAATGTATCGCCAAATCCTCATGAACACTGAGAGCAGAAATGTATCGCCAAATCTGCATAAACATTGAGAGCAGAAATGTATACAAATAGACTTGTAAACATCTGCATTGAACCTGGACCTCTTGGGATTACTACATGTAAGTGGATGCACATGTTGACGTGCTGTATACATGTATAAGGCTGGATAGGCATTGTACATGCATAGACAGGGGCATATAGGAATAATGCTGATGGTGTTGGTGTGTTGTTTCAGATCCGGGAGTGGCGTTGGTGGTCTACCCAGAAACCATCAGTAAGCTACCCCTACCCCAGCTCTGGGCCTTCCTCTTCTTTCTCACCCTGATATTTCTGGGATTGGACAGCGAGGTTAGACAATTTGAACAGCTTGAGACATTTTCATGCTACAGTAGGGGAGTTTCGAGTTCGAACTTTTTTGTGGTAAAATGAATCCTACTGTATCTTATGACCTGTCAGAAGTGTTAGGCAACGTTTGGTGACTTTACTCATCTCCAATCTCACTGTGTTCAGGAAGTACAAATGACGTTTCTTTTCTTTAGTAACTTCTTAAGTTCACAAACCTTCAACTCCTCAATTTTGACCATTATTCATTCAAGTCTAAAAAACTTTTTGTAACACATTTTAGACACTCATATTATTGCAAATGTAATCAGAAATAGTTGCCTAACATTTTTGTCAAGTCACGTGGTACAGTAAAACTTTTCTTACCTTTGGCAATAAAAGAGTCAGAACTCGAACTTCCTTATTCTCAAAATCTTATGGTCTCATGGAAAGCATCTTTATGTTTGGTTTCTCAAGTGTTTACAGTTACAGTAACTTTACCCACATGGTATCTCCTGAGCTAATGGGCTTTTCGGTGTGAAGCTCAGTTATGTGGTAGGGGAATGGGTTTTGGCCGAGTGGTTACAGGCATTTGCCTTCAATCACAAGATATGGGTTGAAACTTGGCCTTCGACAGGATTTGTAGATTGCTCTTGCGGCGACAGTAAACGGTTAAACATAGGGTGCTAATGCGACCGCTTGGACAATAACATGTGTTGAAAACCACTTGTCGTCCACCGCTGCATGGGAGAGAAATGTGTATTTTCTTCTGAAGGTAATACAACATCTGATAAGGAGGATATAAACCAGGGTTAAGTGTTACTTGTGGTCTTGTTTCAGTTTGGCATGTTTGAGTCCCTGTGCAGTGGCATCTGTGATGAATTCCCAAGGTTTTTCCAAGGCAAGAAGAGATTGGTCACAGGTGTATTGGCTATATTTGCATTTCTCCTAGGATTACCATTTACCACTCAGGTAAGTTCACAGGTGTTTGAAACAGCATAGACAGCTCATGCAGACAGATACAGTTAAGTCATTTAGCAAGATATTAGCCAAGACAATCTTAGTCACCTGGTTATAACTCAGTCTAGTCCAGAAAGCTGTCTAGTTTCTATTCAGTGCAGACTTTGACTAGGGAGATGGTTTAAACCATACTGTACATGGGGCAAGGCAGTAATTGAATAAAATCAGATTGTGGGTTTTTTTCTGTTATCAACTCTGCATAAATTGCTTGCCCTTGCAGCCATGGTGGATCTCTAGAAAAAGAATTTTATGACACAGGGCACTGTGTCACTCTCAGAGTGACCATGCAACTATTTTATTGTGCTGCAACACAGCCACAAGTGCTAGCCCTTTATAAACTGACACTCTGATCTCACTTACACAGGTCCTGTGGAAGAATGAACACACAGGTGTAAAACTGTTCTTTAGATATTTCTGTACAAGTAGATACTAATTTTTTTTAACACTGTGCAAATATCTAGAATTTCTTTACTTGGGTATCATTTCCATCTTAAACTGGTATTTTGTGCTGTTGCACAATATTATTCTGATATTTAATATTGGTTAACTTGGTTATTATATATTCATTATATATTCTTAAACTGATGTGTTGTACTGTTTCATTGCTAATTTACAGGGTGGCATGTATGTGTATCAAATATTGGACTGGTATGCAGGAACTTTCTGTGTTCTCACCATAGCCTTGCTGGAGTGCATCATTGTGGGCTGGATATATGGTGAGTTAACTCCCTTAACAATACATAATGGTCTTTAGAGTGATCTCCCCTTACTCGACATGAACCATTTGGAACCCATCGAATGATCATGCCTATAATAGGTGAAGTCAAGACGTGAAAATATCTTATCCAGTACACTATTTTTTTTCCTTTATTCTGCATTTCTCTTCTTCTAAGGCATGCTAAGATTTTATGAATTTGTTACCATGTATTGAAGGAACTAGACTAGTAAGGGCTTGAATGCTGCTGTGGCTGAAATCATGTGCAAACCCTTCTGAAGATTAGCAGAATCAGAAGCTTACATGTATGCTAATTCAGCATTGAAAGAACTGTGGCTTAGTCACAGTTGTGACAGGTCACGTTGCCCTTAATGCATTACACAGGAAATTCCTTTACATTCTTTGATTTGCAAGGTTATGATTAAGTCTCTAGCAACTATTGGGTTTTGTTTCTTGTAAAGCAAATAATAATAGTGAGTTTAATAATACCCATTTTCAGGTAATAATGGTTCTGGCAATGTTAAAAGTAAAATATCCCTTGCAAATTTCTTCAGATGCTTGAGACTTTCTTGAAAGAAGGTTATATTATTTTATGAAATTTACACTGTTTCCTCTTTAACTTTCAAAATGGGGCCAAACACACTGTGTCATACTACAGTGGAAACCTAAGTATGAATCTTCAGTGAAAGTATGTTACTAAGCCTTTGGGTTTTGTAAGAATACGTGATATCAAATGTGCATCTCTTGGTCAGGCAGTATCTCATATCTGCATCAACTGTCCTATCTTGCATTAACATCAAATGAACTAACATGAACACTGCATAACACTGTAGTTGAACACAGCCAGTAACTACCCCATTGTGCTGTGTGTTTATAGGTGCTGGCTACTTCTCTGAGGACATTAAGCTAATGTCTGGTAAGAGACCATCACTTTTCCTCAGATTCTGCTGGGTGGTTGTCACACCTGCTCTGTTATTGGTAAGTACCTGGGGTAGAGGTGGGTGTGGGGAGGGGTCAGGTGCTCGGTGGGGCAATAGCTGTCAGGTGGAGGGGGCATCCCCTGGTCAACCAGCCATAGTGGTTAAAATGCTCTCCTCAGCATAGCAGGGAATGAGATGAGGTTACACACTAAGATATTATATTTATTATTCCTGAACTTACAATTAAACAACAATGAAGTAAATAAATATATATATATATATATATATAACTTTTTGCCATTTGTGGGTGTTTGAAGATTTCCCAAAGAATGTTTCACTTAAAAAAAGATAAGAGCAGAAGAAAATAATCAAGAGCCTAAAAAAGAAATTACTAAACAGGTATTTTACATAAAACCAGCTGCTCTTTTATCGTGGGCTAGTCATCTTCTGGTAGATTCTTTAAGAAGCTAAACAGGGGCTCTTAAGGGAGTTTGTTGCTAACATTAGTCATAAAGGATCGTACCAGTGATTTTGTGTTAATAAAGTAGTTACCATGACAGTACGTCATAAAAGCCCTCATAGTTACATTATACTTATATAGTCAATAATTGCTTGGTGGAATGTGAACCACATATTTTTAGCAGTATAAAAGTTTGAAACTGAAGCCATATACTTTAGTGGATGTGAACACTTGGGTCTGACACTCACCTGCTCAGTGTTAAATGTAGAGCTTGTTTGATAATCTCACCCACGTCAGGTCTGGCTATAGAGATGGACAAATGCAGTTCTAATACATAAGATTGTTGTTTTATGTTTCAGGGTGCACTGATATTCACTGTAGTTGTATACAAACCTCCAGTGCTAGGAGACTACCATTACCCTGGCTGGGCCATCACTGTGGGTGTGCTTATTTCCCTTGTCTCTATCATCCCCATTCCCGCTGTTCTCGTATGGAACGTGATCAAAGCGCGTGGCAGCTTGTGTCAGGTCAGTCTGGTTCATGTGTGAACTTACAGCCTGTGTGTTTACTTGTGAACTGTCTCATTTATGAAAAACTTGACACATTATTATTATAATGCTGTGTTCTGCTCTTATTGCTTGTGAGGGGCCTCTGTGGCCAAAGGTGTAGATGTGTTATTGCAGTGTAATGATCCGGGTGCCTCTCACCGGTGCAGTCACTGCTGGCTTCCTCTCCGGTCGTAGGTGGGCAGGTCTGCCAGCAGCCTGCGGATTGTCGTGGGTTTCCACAAGGTCTTCCTGCCACCATAATGCTGGCAGCCATTGTGTAGGTGAAATATTCTTGAGTACAGCGGAAAAATACCAATCAGATAAATAAATAAATAAATATTGCTTGTGGAGTCTTGATGACGCTAAGTGGCCTGTGGCCCTTCTAGAGTTATAATTTCTGATCAGGAATGGATCACACTTCACAAAAAACTGTTCAATGGTCTTGTAAAGCAGCAAAATGTGTCACTTGAAAACCTGAACTTCGGGTGAAATACTTTTATTCTGAAAGCAGCATTATTCTAGAAGGAAACAAGCAGTGCATTTTCTTGATTGTCGTGCTTTTTTTTGATTGTCGTACTTTTTCTTGGTATCTGGGCTTTGTCTTGGTTGTCGTGCTTTGTCTTGGTTGTAGTGCTTTGCCTTATCTTTTGACCTAATGTTCTATGTGTTCCAGCGGTTCCGACATTTGCTACGTCCCGATGAGAGCTGGGCACCCTTAGCAGAGAATGATAGGGAGAATTACATAGAGAGGCGGACCCAATTGAGGGACAGGGGCTGGGCTTTCCGTGTGTTGGGTCTTCACTGGCGTGGGAGTGCCCGTGGGGTGGAATCAGAACCAGCCCTCCACCCACAATCATGACATCTAGGAAAAACTTTGGCTTGATGTCAAGTTTGACACATGTGATTATGTGTGTGCGTGTGTGTGCGTTCGTTTGACCTACATGTACATGGGGACATCGTGTTTATGCACAGTTCATGAGTGGAGCTTGGCTTCCATTAGATTACCTAAGTGTGCCAAGTACATTTATGCTGTTATCCACATGCATCTGTGTAAAAAAACTCTACATAATGGCATTAAGTAACAGTCAAATAAATAAGTATAAATGAATATAAACAAACTAGGCGCTTTCGTAACCAAACTATGACATGCCAGCGCAATGACTCAGGAAGCTCTCACCAGTATGGTCGCTGTGAGTTCAAGCTGAGCTCGGAAAGGTCTGCCAGCAACCTGCAGATGGTCATGACTTTGCCTGTGGATTTCTTCCCACCATAATGTAATAAATGTTTCTGGAACAGCCTTGAGAACTATTTCACTCAGTTAGTAGATGTAGTGACATTGCATTTGCTTTTTCAGCCCAAGCTGAGCATTTTAAGTTGGAATCAATCTTTCATATCTGTGCTTCAAAAAAAAAAAATGAAAAGAAACTCAGAAGAACAGATCGTAAGTTATTTCAGATGAGGTACACATATTTAATGGTGTAACGATTAAATGAATGTCATTGATGAAAGTTATTCTCTTAGATATAGATGTACAGTTTTGTTCAATAAGTACGTGTTTTAAAGAAGGTTTGCAGTAAATTAAGTTACCCTGTGTTAGGTCTACAATGTTAATATGTCATATTACAGGTGTATGCATCAGACTGAGAATCATAACACTTATTTTCCTGCTTATTTTTTTAATGTCACTTTTGGCATGTAAATCATGGAGAGTCATTATATAACTTGATAATTTTTTGTGAAGGTCAGTTACTGTAAAACTACAGATGTTTCTGTTAAACACATGTAATTCTTGTGTTGACAAACTGTCCTGTAATGTGTTAGATCATGAGATGGGTAATCGTGTGAACAGTGAAACTCACCATTTTAATCCGATATAGTATTTCAAGAAGTGAAGATGAGAAGATCAAACGATATGTTTCTAAAAATCCTTACTGTCTTTATATTGTCTGAAGATGTCTTCCTATTATACTGGTTTACGTTGCCACAAATGTGTGTGATCAGATAGGTCATGTATGAGATCATTTAAACGACAATGATATATATATATATATATATATATATTAGTAGCATTCTCAATTCAGACCTGCTCAATACAGTCCATTGAATCAGTATTATGATAACCACCGGTTTTATGCCATTTCAATGCACCAACTCTTGGGTCAGTCTCCCAGTACTACTGATGTCATCGAACTCTTGCCGATTAATCCTTGTATATGGTAAAGTTTGGACACTCACTGTTATTGGCCCATTTAGCTCAGGGCAGTGATTTGGATGCGGTTTTCAGATCAGTCCTTTTTAATCCGGAAACACTTTTTGAGAAACATATTACGACATTAAATCTATATATTTTCATAGTCTTTTTGCGTTATAGTGAATAAAGCCAAACATATTGCTGCCACAAACTGTAGCTCGTACCTCGTCAGCGACGCTCGCGAAAATCGAAGCGATCTAATGACCACAAGTTTTACTGCTATGACTTGTAGCATTGTAGTGTGGCAACGCTATAGCTGTGTTTATGACATATTTGAATGAGGGGTAAAGTCATTGAGATATTGTATTTGCTCTTTAAACCGGGGTAATTTGTATTGTCGAGTCAGAATTGTCGCAAAGGCTGTATGCGGTCAGAGAAAACGCAGTATAATTGTTTTCTCTCGATAATTGGCAATGTTTTAGTAACACTGGGAAGAAAAAAATGGAACAGCATTTCAAAATATGGCCTTATGCCTTCATCTTAGTATAGCATAGGAGCCTCGGCTTACCGAATAAACGCGTAGGAAACTTTTACCTCTTCTGGGAGGTATCATTAAGCCAGCTTTTGTATTAAATGGGGGCGTCGTTTGAGTGAAACCCGCGAAAAATCGATGAATGAAGTGTTATGATAATGGGACAGGAACCTAGTATCAATAGTGATTTTGTTGCGACCGATAATGCATTAAGTACCAATACTGCAGTAACCAACCGATGTTGTATCACATTTTGACGGATAATGCTATAACAATCAGTACTGTTGTAAGAACGACCGGTACGATGTTAAAACTTTTCCAACCGACTCTGTAGTAATTTTTTTAACTGATAATGCTGTAACTTCTTTTCCAGCCGATGCTGAATTAAAATTTTGCCAATGATGTAGTAATATACAGAAAAGCGTTAAACATATCTGTCGCTTTTACAACAGTGTTGGTCTTTGTAACATTTTCGGCCAAAGAGTGACATAACATGGGTAAGTTATTACTGTATTGGTACAATCCCTCCGTCTGCCAAGTAGTGTGCTCGTTTTCTATTGGGATGACCGATTTGCCAAGAGGTCAAGTTTGCATGCATCCTGTTTTGTATGTATGTGTTGTTCTGTTTTATGTAAACATGAGCGCAATATGTCTTCCATATCCTGCGACGTTTGCTGTAAAGTTTGTTAAATTGGCCCCTCAACCAGTATTTGTATATCAGGATGTATATCTGTTAGAAATCAGCAGTATTCCCAGCTGTAGGCATATATAGCGGACCAAAATCTTTGTTTTATGTTTGACTAATAAAAACTCAGGGGTTTACACTAATGTTGTGTCAGTGGTTTTCAGTGGTTATATATCCTTATACGTTTGAGTTCGTTATTCCACCATGTACATGTGCGACATGTGCCTTTTAGTGTAAGATGGTTTATTTAGTTAAGCGCACGAAGTAAACGACCACAATCAGTACTGAACGCGTTGTGTCATGGCATTTGCTGAGCGCAAAGTCAACGTTTCGCGAAAAGGTCACATACGGCATATTCAAGCTATAGCGGCCCTGTGCGCCCTCTACATGGCTATGTGAGCGCTATGCCTGTAGTTACATAGTTATGTACACCTAACTCCGAAAGCGCCGCGATATTTACCTTAACATAATTGTTACTTGCAAATACTGTTATGCAAATTAATGGTCTGTTAAGCAGGTTGTGGTGAACGTGTTTTAGGAAACGGAAAATCCTGGGACCTCATGGGATTAATTTCTGGTTTACTCTAATTCTTGGCAAACCCGCATAATACTTCTGTGTCTTTGATCTGGTGTTCATTACGCGTTTTATCTTGCAGAGCTGCAGTTTTGAACCCCGTCATTCTCATCAACCTGACAAACGTTTGAGAATGCAGTTTACACTGTGCCATGATTGGAATTTGAACTCCTAGCCGGATCAATGGACCGTTTTTACAACGTTTATAATTAATTTGCTTTCAAACTAATGAACTACGTATATCTTCACCATTGTGGCCATCATCTGATTCGGATGCAATTTATTCATAGCGTGCATGTGTAGACTGATATTGTAGAATCAACTGCGTAAACAGTTTTGCAGTAAACGAGTTTTCGGGCCTAGATCAAGTGGCCTCGGGTCGAAATCCAAACGCCGGGCACACTACATCAATTTTACCGTCTGCCCTCTGCCGGATTTCTCCGTCTCCGGCCATCTGTTACGGTAATTCGATCACCTTTTGCCAATTTCCGGTATCGATCAGAATATAAATTACTAAACTTCTTTATTCCCCTGTACACTGGCCAAGTCGACCTCCTAAAGCCCATTTTAACACATTACGCCATTTAAAAGCGGCAGTGATTTCGAACCGGTCCATTCATCAGACCTGCATATCGACCCATTCTCAGGTCCGCTTTGTACGCTTATAGCATGTCGAGAACAAATTAAGCAACTGTAAAGCCAGCCACAGAAAACGATCGGACAAATCCCAAGCAGACTGATAGGTGAAGCTCTGACTCTGTAGCTTGGATTCTCCTGGAGACACACCGAAATCCATGTAATTGACTTTCTTTTTGCGAGTCGGTGTTTGACCAAACCTTGTACGCCTCTCCCTGATTGATTTCGGATTTCAGTCACATTTTAATTGAATTGCTGTTTAGCTATAGCTGATAGGTTATGCAGATAAGGCGCGTATAGTCGCATGACTCTGCCTTAATACGGATGCGCTTTCGTTTTTACGCTTAGTTGGCGGCAGAGCGGTTTGACTTACAAAAGCCATCACTGCCAGCGGTTGATAGATTCATGCAGTGCCCTTAAGCTGAACACACATGAGGTTTTATACATAATTCGACACTGGCTTCTTAAAGGGATGACATTGCTGATGCTATAGCGTTTTCGAGACACTGATTTAGTTACAGTGCCTACCATTTCTCCTCATTATTTAAGACTAGCATACCCAGTTTCCCCTAAGTGAGCGGAGTTGCATGTGTGCATGCTTGGGTGAAACATAAGCACTCTGCACTGGTCTTAACTACGTCACCGAACATAACTGTTCATCGCCGGTTACATTTCAACGCTGGACACTACTTGAGAAATCGAGCTGGTGCCCGGAGCTGCGCTGACGCCTTTACCCTACGCAGGACGGCTAACTTCTCTCCAAGCAGATTTAAGGCCCAAACGGACAACAAAAGCGGAATTACCATATTTATTGCTGTTGGGACAAACTGACTAAAGGAACACTGGCTTATATATTTTTTGGCTGAAATTACGGAACATCCAACATGTCGGTAAGTAGCCTTCTGTATGTGGGGAAACCATGTCACATGTCCCAAAGACATGTACAGATCTCCAGTTGTTTGGTATAGTTAATATATAGAATATCCAAACTTAACCCTCCTTAAAACAAGGTAGCAGAAATATTTCTGCAATCAATCAGTTTATATCACTATTGCCATATAGCTCAGTAAAATGAAGAAGAAATTGTTTTCCAGGCGCAAATTAACACTGGGTAAGGCTTCTATTGGCGCTTGTCCGAATGTGAAGGACAGCTATTGTAATTCCCTTTGTCCTTACTTATCTTCTGTTCATTTTCTTTAGATTATCATAAATATTTAAGTTTAACTGAGATTTTGAAAGAAAAACCTCTCCTGGGGCCCGTTTTACATACAGGGTGTAAGTTATGTCCAACGTACTTGCCATGACGACACATACTGTAGAGTGACGGCGCCATGGCAGTTACGTTGGACAAACGTTATATCCTCTTCGTATAAAGGGCCCCAGAGTATGGTTTAGGATTTCTTTTAACTTTTAACATCTAGATATCGATGATAAATTGTTAAATTTTTATTTCTTCATTTAATTGATTGATGTTTTACGCCGTACTCAAGAATATTTCACTTATACAACGGCGGCTAGCATTATGATGGGAGTGCCGGGGAGAAAGCCACGCTCGCAGGTTGATGACATGCCTTCCCACATACAGCCGGGGAGACAGCCAGGAAAGGTCACAGCTTCACGCTCTTGATTGTCACATTTTGACACGATGTCCAAATGCTTATGTTCATTTTACCATGGCAGCTTTTTGTCGCATTTGTTTCTCATGTTCACAGAATGACGTGATTATTTTGGATTTCGCACATGAAATCTGTAATATATTAGATGATTTTGCATTGTGTGGATATCAGATAAGGGTGATAGGTAGTAAAACTACGTGTAAAATCATAATGTGTGATTTTTCATCATAGTAATCTGATATTTGATTATTTTAATAAATCAGGTTGTTTTTTTTACTGTCAACATAAGGCAATCCGACAGGCCCACATCACGCAGATTTCATATATCCTACATGGGTCTTGAAAATGGAATATTTTTGAGGCAACATGAAAAAACAAATGTATGCACTGATCTCTCACAAATTAACTTCAGTTAATTGAAATAGACTGATCTTGCTGTAATCAGGTACCTTTAAGTGCTATCAAAGATGAGTTTTCAAGAACTCAACACAACGGCTATGGAAAGTTCTGTAACTGTTAGCACCTATCCTGACCATTATCAAGGCACGTTCCTAAAGAATATTCTCTCTGGTGATTGACAGGCTGACTGGTTAGAAAACGCCTTGTTACAAAAAAGACGACTTATTGTAGTAAAAGTACTCAACATTTAGCTACTGTATGCCACAGAATCGGTACCGTAAGCAGCGTTCTTTATAACGAAGATCATTACACTGTCGCTGCCATATACATGGCTACATGTATGGTTTTGTCCGTGTTTGATTGTTTGTATGTCTGCCAGTCAGCCATTTATAGGAAAAATGTTATTCAGGGATATGGATAAAATTTTTGTACACAGTTGGCCTGAGGCTAAGGACTAAGTGATTAAATGATGATCTTGATATAGGAATCATTTCAACGATTTTTTTCAACACTGACAAATAGTGTATATTTAGCTGCATTTGAGAGAGATTTAAGCTCTCTGCTTGCCTTCTAGCTACATGTAGTGTGGTACTTTAATGATATTGCAAAACATTATATCGACATATACTGGTGTGTACCGCTTTGTACGCCGTGTTGCCTAGTAAGGAATTGTCCCAGCACTTGTACGTGTAATGTCAATTTTTTGCACAGGGTAGCGTCACATCGGTCTAGAGTGTCATTTAGGTCGTGTAGTGTCACAAACCTCACATGTCATACAACGTCATATTGGTCGTACAGTATCACATTTGTTGTAGGCCTATCCTGTCATATACGTCATACAGCACCGTATTTGTCGTACATTGTAATGTTGATCATAAAATGTACAATGCCAGGTAGGCCGTGCAGTGTCATATAGGTCTAACAGTCTCATATACATCGTACAGTGTCATATAGGTCATACAGCACCGTATTTGTCGTACACTGTCATGGTGATCATAGTATAGCGTACAATACCAGATAGGCCGTACAGTGTTATATAGGCCTAACAGCCTCATATAAATCGCACAGTGTCATATAGGTCATACAGCGTCACATTTGTCGTACATTGTCATATTTGTCATACAGTGTCGCACAGCGACATATTGGTCACACATTGATCATATAGGTCGGGGTGCGTCATATGCGCTATTCTTAATTTATGTATCTGAAAAATGACTATAATTAAGAATTATAGAGTAAACTTACATAAATGAAATGTTTAAAACTGGACACATTTATATGTCAGAAAGCCTACAGAACAGAAACTCTTATCATGAGTTCTCAGAAGATCTCGAATAGGTTTAATCTCTCTCAGTTAACGCCGAGCATCAAATGACTGTCGAGCCTCTCGTTGTGACTTTTTCATGTCTTTAACAAGATGTATAAACCACAACAACTGCCGTTGCTAGTGCACTTATTTTTTGAACTACCTATCTCGTGTAGAACGGTTCACTTTGGGATTCACTCAGAACTCTGGTCCATTGTGAATCAGGATATTCCCTACTGCGGTCTCATTACGTTGAATGTTGACTGCAAGTTTAAAATCTTGTCCGTGATGCGCGCAGGCGACAATGCGTCATATTAAGTTAAAATGTTAAATGCTGGCTAGCTGTTTTGATGCTAACCATACCTTGCAAATCAAAATGTTGGTTTGGCCTGATGGAGCAGATTTGATCTCGTTGATCTTCGTTAATTACCATAGATTTGTTAAATATGCTTATCAATTCGGAAGCCAAAATTCTACAATTGAAATGTTGTGATGTGGCGTTATTGCCGTTTGAAACTGTCATCAGAGTCATATTAGCGTGACAGTTTACATGAAAATAGTTTTTTTCTCCGTTTTCGTTAGTTCGTGTAATGTTTTTGTGTAAAATTGTCACGTTATCGACCAATACAGGTATTTCAAAAGGAGAGCGATGCGCCAATCTGGAACAATTCTCCCATTTTCCAACACAGTATGGAAGGAACTACGAAGCGTTGGTCGCCTTGGTTTTAAATAGCTTATTGTTTGAAGAATAAACCATTTCAAGGACACACTCGCTCTAGCGTGAGTAAGTGGAATTATGTGTAAGGCAAGGCTATATGGCTAGGTGAAAGAAACGGTAAATCTCCGCAGCCCATACCGGAGGCAAACCAGCATTGAGTAGATCACGTTATGCGGATATTGTGGAGTGGACAGTTGTTCAACAACCGAGAACAGTTCACCACAGGAAGATGTACAAACTGTATTTTCATGATGAACTCATGTGACTTGATAGGGAACCATGTAACTTACATGAACCAACCAATATATCCCATGCCATGCATTCTCTTTTCTCTTATATGTGGCACATTGGCGAACTCTTATTACACTAACTCCCATTGTCTTACATACATATAAGATTAGCTGTGGGTCACTTAGAGGCGGGCCGATCCAATGTTCAGCCGACGTTGTAGGCATGTAGAGCTGCCTCACTGGAACGCCATGCCATATACCAGATTCCGAGACCCATCCATGCTGTTACATTGTTATATATACGCCGTGCTCAAAAACAATCGATTTATCAGTTAATAAGTTAAAAGGGAGATCGGTTAATGACTTTTTATAAAATCAAACTCATTCAGTATCTGTTAGCTTTATTCGAGCAGAAAGTTTTCTCATAGTCAGGAATAGCCCTGCTGCAAACTGTATTGAGGACACGAGTACGGCAGCTCTTGTGTGCAATTGTTGCATGCAACTTTTCCATTCAGGTCAGTAATAAAGCGTTCATTTCATTTTAACTGGAAAAAGAAAGCTCGTAATTCATACACGAACAGGTGTTAGTTTCAATGGAAAGATCAATTGTATAGAAATAATTGGAAATATAACCATTGCAGCTGTCAGTGTGTGAAGGACCCTTCACATCTCCAGAGCGCGCGATCTGGACCCCGAAACTCGAACACCGATTGACCCGTGCCAGGAAATGAACCAGTATTTAACTGAGTCGGGCCTAAGTCAGCCTCCTACATTATACAGCCAGGGATCGATACAGGCCGGAATAGGTATAAAAACAATTGAGAAATGTCGGTCTGATATTTCCTGTCAGCGGAAATATCGTGCGATGTAATACTTGGGGCAGTTGGCCAGAACCTCATTCACCAAGAGGAAGCCCTGAACTGAACGGCTTGTCATGTAGAGAAGGAGGTTTTGAGTAGGAAAGGAGGCGGGTGAGGGGAGTTGTATGACAAATGACTCAATATGACAATATCTATCAAAATCAAACTTATGAATCAAGTTACACTGTATTTATTCGCATTTGTGGCTCCTTGATTACACGCTCGTGCTTTGAGAATGTAACTAATGAGCATACTTGTATATAAAGGAATTCCCAACAGAAATATAACCTACATGTTGCACAGTTGTTTAAAGGTTAGCAGCAGGGCACCTGCAACTGCGTATACTGCAAATACAACCCTTACGCTCAACAGAGAAGAATGTCGGAATTTGGAGTCTTATAGCGGCTTTCTGTTAAACAAGCCTATAGGTAACTGATCGCAACACTCTGTCGCGTGGTGTATTGAGTATCGATATTTGGAAAGCCAAAGAAATATTGGCCGGATGCAAATCAAACAAAACTTAGAATGTCGAATTTTTCACAATATCATATGGTCAAGCACATTCTAAGACTGAAGACAGTAAACATATTGCACTATATCTTTCACAGTTCCTTATTCCATATTTGAATTACTTTTTTCTTTTTATAATATACAAATAATGCATGTTTAGGCTGCAGCATCTCTGTTCGCTCGAGATAGGTGATATTCAACGAGCGCGTAGCAAGAGTCCTAACTGGCGTAAGACTAGGCTTAATGTTTAGCAGTTCATTTGATGTAACTAGAAGGTTGCATTATTGCATCTTCCATGATATATCAAATTCACTGCTGGGCAGGAAATGGTTACTATCAAAATATCTACTTTACAAGCAACAAGAAGCAACTGTTTACTTTTAGCACGTGTGTATGTTTACGGGAGGTGAATCGTGTCTAAATCTTCTTCGGTTGGCACATTAAATCGTTTTGGAGCAGGGCCTTGTGACACTCAGCCCACGCTGCCATGACGCAGGCGGCTGAAGCAGACGATACTGTTCAGAAGAAGGCACGTGCAGGTGCAACGTCAGGAGGCAAACGTGCAATATTAGCGTCAGATCGTTCACTGTCATAAAGTAGCGAACACCACGTGATACTTTTTAGACCATTTAAATCAGACAATCTATAGGTGAGGTATAATAAACCTCCTAATGGAACTTCACGTGCTCCACGAAGCCAATTATTTCAGCTAAGTAACTTTCCTCATGCATACACGCGCTATGAGTTATTGATTTGATGGGCAATAAAGAAAATACACTCTTCTGCATGATGCATATAGCCGCCAGTATTCTCATGTCGACTTTCTACGCATTCCAAAATTTGTCACATTTTTGTAGGTTCTAGAAAACATTAAAAAGCGAACCAAACAGGCATCTGACGGTGTCTCTTAGAGTGACTGTTTCCCAGGCGATCTCGTCGTTCGCTCTCCTCGACGCTGTCATTCTTGCTGTGAAAAGTTCGTGTCAAAATATCTCAAATTGATACAGATGTATATCCTGTTGTATCCAGACAGAACAGGATATACATCTGTACAAAATGTAGGCCCTAATATTCACTTCACTATTTACCTAACCTCTGACTCGAGTGAAAAATATCATCACTGGAGAAGCGTACCTGGACATCAGTAGAATATTCGAAGGATTGAGAGAGGGCGTAAAGCGGCACGTTGGCATGATTTGTCCCCGGAGAAATGCAAATACAGGATAACACAGTCCCCTGTACACTACGTGACGTCAACAGCTAACAGGTCTAAATACGCCTGGGTCGACTGTGTTACCAGTCAAAACACCTACATTCCATAAACGATAAAAAAAAATAATAATAGGCCTTCTTGTATATTTCCCTAAAGCAAGCAGACATCCTTAGTACTGACATGAGAAGCTTCATATTTTGAAAATCGAATCACATATTTGATTGCTCTTGAAAGACTTAAATACAGTCTATCCAAGGAAACTAACGATCTGCGTTCATTACATGGCTTTTATCTCACAATTCAACTGCTCTCAACAGCATGCTTAAAATAAGGATTCCATGAATGTGACAGTTGAATAAATAAAGTTGAATAAATTTGAAATTTCTTGTATACAATATACATGTACATTTACGAAATTTATACCTCCTATCGTTAGGAAAATTTCATCAACTGAGATGGAAACGTGACTATCAGAAGCATATCCTCGCATGTGTCTGACAGGCACTTTAGTGTGCTTTATAAATGTAAACGTATTTTCGTGAAGTAAATCGTGTACGGTAGTGTATTATAATGTAACCCCAGCTTACGCTGGATGTATCCATACAAAATTAAACGTCCTGGCCTGTTTATGGTACGTTTACGGTTAATGTTCCAGAAACTGAAGTTTTCTTGTCGTCTCATGTAGCCTACTCATTGCACATTAGGTATGTTATCAACATTCAGTTGGGCTCGTCAGATCCTCACCAAGATGCTTATTTTTTTGCCTCATTTTATCACCATATAGAATTGTGGGCATTCGACCACTTTGCACATGTAAATGAACACATACAGACACATTTTACATTTTGACAATTGGTCACTTGCAAAACACGTGTTCGCTGCTAACTTGTAGTTTGAAAAAATATTTGGGTATATAGTCTCTGACTACAGGTAAAGCAACCATGCATGATTATGACGTGTCCAAATATTTCTCAATACCCTAGCCAGTGTTGCCAACGCGGGGTAGAAAGATTTCCCACGAACGATGAATTTAGAAATCACGGGGGCAGGTGATTTCTTATGTAACTTTTATCGCCCAGGGAGGGTTTCTGGTGAGACTTGTTAATGGAGTTGATTGATAATTAATGGCACATATTCACCTGGTTTATATGACGCTCCCACAATTATACCCACAGGGGTGCCAGTAGAAACAGGCGGAGAAACCGGAAAACGTATATGCTAGGGCAGGCGTAACTGTTAAACCCTCGATTTCTCGTCATATGTCGCATATCAGGCTCAATTCAGATATGTAAACACCATTCCCGATGTCATGAAACAGACAGGTCTTCTTTTAGTGTCGCATACCCCAATAAAAATAGAGCATTGTTGTGGCATCTTCGCAAGGTTGCAAGAAATAATGTATTTTGTCTGAAAACTTTTATGTATGTGGTCATTTCGTTCCTTTTGCCAGAGGAATTAAGGCAGACTAATCAAAAGGTTTCTTGACTGAACCTAACTGGCTGAGTTGTTTGTTTATATTGTTTGTATTTGTTTATATACATATACGAGCCACGCGATAAAAACATACTACACATGCTACCATTTATGGGGGCCTCCATGGCCGAGCGCTTAGTGAGCTAGCGGATGTTGACCAGGGAGCCTCTCACCAATTCGTTTGCTGTGACTTCAAATCCAGCTCGTGCTGGCTTCCTCTCCGGCCGTATGAGAGAACGCCTTCCAGCAACCTGCGGATGGTCATAGGTTTTACTCGGCCTCTGTTCTTTATTTCCCACTAAAATGCTGAAATATTCAGGAGTACGTCGTTAAACTTTAAGTAAGTAAATAAATAAATAACTTTCAGATAATGTTACGCCTAGCTTCCGTTTTCAGACCGAGGTATTACCCGAGGCTTATATTATTCGGTGACTCTATTTATCAACATTCCACACGCTTTTGTTACAAGGAGTTCCTAAGCCCTTATGCAGACATATCAGAGTAGATTTTCTTTGACGTAAGGGTTGTAAAAATAAAACTCTACACAATGTGGGTAGTAAAACGTGAGTACCGACGACATTGTGATACTTGGCAACTTGTCTACATTCGGTGATGTCAGTTACATTTTATTAGATGACATCGGTCAAGAATTGTTGCAATGCTGTGTCGGGTCACATTTAATGAACAGTACCATGAAGACATAGCCACAAGATCTTGAGGCAAAATAATCATTGTTCCATTTCCCTGGTAACTGGGTTGGCATGTTTGAACCGACATGTCAGACGAAGAATTATGCGATTAGAATATGAGAATACCCTTCACTTGGACACGACCCTAACATTAGAAAACTAGATGACTATGGTTGTCGATCTTAATTTAGAAATTCATATCTGAACAGCGCTGCACTGGTTCATTCGGCCACGTGTCACCATCAAATACGAATATATGCATGACGTCCACCCTGAAATAGGATTATCCCTACTTTTCTCCATGATGCGTAGACCCTATCATATAAGACGGCCATCTTATTCCCACGAACGCAGTAGTTGCGACGAAGTGACCAACAGGTGATATGCACCAGTAAGTGAAAGAACCAATAAGTGAAAGGCATATAAAGCAAAAGAGAAAACAATATGAAATTTTATGCAATCAACCAAACAAATATGGTATTACTACGGTTCGTATGGCCACAGTTTATGATTGTTATAGAGTAGGCTTCTTTGAAGAAAACAAACATGGTGTGTATGTCTATACATCACACGTCATACTGCATGTGTGTCAGTAATTTGCCAATGGGTGGAGGTTTAGGACGGGCACTCTGGTTTCTTCCATCACTAAAACTGAGCGTAAGATAAGTGCAAAATCCTTGAGTATGGCGATAAACTGTATAGAAATCTCGTTCCGGCCAGCCAAGCTTTGCTTGGGTCGGTCTTAATGTCGCATGTATATATGGGTGTTTTCGGGATGTGTACATGTATTGAGTGTTATATCCAGTATATGTAACCCGAAAGCACCCCGAGCCGTGGACGTGTGGGCTTTACACGGGCGTTCATTGTTCAGCTGAGATGAGATAATTAATATGACACTTGCAGAATGAATGAGACAGATTGAAGCCACACCGGATTACACACCGGTCCCCTTCCGGATGGAATTGCCACGATGTGGGCTTTTCAAAAAGCCTTTAATACCTGGCACGTCGACACAGTGTTGGTGGCCGGGTAAATCAGCTTCTGTAGCAGAAAAGAGATAAGGACTGAATTGGCGTTGCATATAGCACTACCACTATTGATTACTGGAGGAGCTGTAGAAGGGGGTGGGGGCAGGGGGTGTATTTCTATTGACTTTGTGTGGTCTCCATGAATACGTATTGATATGTTGGGGACTTTATTAGCCTCGACAAACAAACTCTCGATTTGTTTTCTGTATGAATGGCCTGTAACTCGTGTTTGCATTGGAACGAATCACAAACACTGATAACTGGGAGAACGGATTGCGAAAAGAAAAAACATGAACACCTTAGCTTAAGGCGTGTTTAATATTTCCGCGGAGGTAACATGTGGTTAATATAAGTGTATAGTGTATAACGTGTGTTGTCTGTGTATAATAATGTTCAGGACCTTTGCTGGTACAAACGCCTAAAACTCCAGCACGCTGCGACGGCCATGCCCTTCAGCAGTGAGGTCGCGTGTTCGAATCCAGCTCTCGCATTTTCGGCTTCGATTTTAAATCAACGGATTGTCAGGTACCTGGCGAAGGTGCATGGAATACTTCAGGAACTCCAGTTTTACACACCGACCCTCGCGGTGGAAGTGTAAACGACCATGTTTTGATTACGACATTAAACACCAGTCAAATAAATAAATCAATGAAATAAATATATTCTTCAAAGCCCATGAAGTTTGGTATTGAAGGCTATATATTTAGAACACCTGCTATCCAATTATAAGAGATAAAATATGTTTGATTAGAATGGTAAATAAGACAACCTAGCCGAGGCCACCGCAAGGATGTAAAAATGAGGTAGTGAAATAATAACAAATTGCAGAGTACATGGAACATAAAAGCAAAAACACTTCATATTCGATCAGCACAATTGAGCTTAACCTTTTGGGAAATTTAATTTAAAGAATCAAACAAGGGCCCTTGCAATCTGAGCGGTTTGCCAGCAACCTGCGGATGGTTGTGGATTTTTCCCGGGCTTTGTCCAGTTTCCTCCCACCATTATGGTGGCCGCCGTCGTAGAAGTGAAATATTATTGAGTAAAACACTAATCAAATAAACAAATAAATAAATAGCAGTCTGAGCTAATTGACCAGATTTATAATTTTTGGGCGACACAGATGCTAGCCCCCGGGATATGGTCGGTTTCCTTCAACAGCAAACCTCATCTTAGTCTTATAGAGAGATAATGAGATTGGCATAAAATACTCATGAAAGAAAAGTATTACCGTGCTCAGCCCCTGATGGGATTATATGGTGGGTAGTGAGCTTTTCTACCAGCTAACTCAGACTATCTACGGGCTCTATTATAAATGTAATTTTAAATCAAGGAAGGGAAGATGAGCTTAGGAAGCGTGCGGAGTCAAAATGAACCGCCACCAAATGGATGTCCATCAGTACCATACTTTTGGAGACAAAAATCCCACTTACCATTTTATAGGACGAACATGAAATGTTTCAAAATTGCCGGATGTCAAGCAAACAGTTTTTGCTATGATTTAGCATTCCGACAATACGAAATAAGCGTGTGCAAGGAGGACTAAAATGTATGTGAGACATGGTAAATCTTAAAACGTCCCAGAAGGGTAATCTTTGGCTCACATTTTTACGTATCTCTCTTTTGTTTTTTAACAGTTTGCCCATCGGTAATATTGAAAAAAATGTGAAAAATGCACAGTTTGATTCAAAATGAATATAGTGATATTTTTGTGTACAATGCTTTAAAGAGCGGGCGGAACAGTTTTCAGGGGAGTGCACTCCTGTCAGACAGTCTGAATGTCCTGAGCATAAAACAGGGTCGTGAGAGGGTCCTGCAGCCTGACACAAACTTTAACATTTTACATGGCCTTCTTTTATTCCCTTGCAACTTTCGAATTCGACACTCGCACTCACCAGACTGGTGGACAAGAACCCTAAGTTACTTCAAATGGGTAAAGTGAGACATTATAAGGATGCATACTGTATTCAGCCCAGTGATAGCTGTGTGTGCTTAGAGAGCGACATATTTTCAAACGAAAGTGACTGGATGTAACATTATACAACAGTATAGTATAATAGTGGTAGTGAGATTCCTTTCTTAGACAATGTGCAAGATCTGGCGATAGTGTCGTTTTAAAACAAGGCTAAAACCGACAGTCGGAACTAGAAATTGTGCTTACTCGTGAAGCATTCACAAAGCAATAAATGCGAAATGAAGAAAAAAAAATACATCAACATTGTTTAAGAATTACACAAGAATCACCCTGTGAATCACCACTGCGGATATTCTAGTTGTGGGGAACGCACTGTAATGACTGGTGCGGTGACACGGGTTACGTGGAAGCAAAGTTGCGGAACTGTCGAAATGCGGGCATTTTGTCGTTATCTCGAAATGTCGGATTTAAGTACTTTTAGTACTTAAGTAAGGAGGCTTGTGACAGTCCGCCAGTCTCGTGCAATTGGTTGAAGTTAATCTATACGAGAACAGTGTATGTCTTCTTCCAGTTTCAAGATATATTCTGTCGTGTAATGTTACGGTACCTTACACAAAGCTGTGACATACTTACAGACAGTGTTTTCAGATCGTGCACTGATGGAGGAATGTTTCTTTCTTGATTCATGTACCTAAAGCATATGTATCAGGGGGATATGTGGCTGAGATCTTTCATATTCCGACTTCGGGTATTTTAGTGGTCGTCAGACGTGGATTGATCTAGTATTTATATATTAACGATGACGAAGTAATTCAGTAATAACGTTATAGTCAGGAGGACTGAATACATTATAAATTTGCCAGGGCACAGGAGATTCACTGGCCAACTAGGTCACACTATAATATTCCATATTATAGTAAATCTGTGTGATTGTTACAATACATTGATAAAAATTAACCATCTCAAGTTTGAGTCTTGTTTCACAGCTTGTAAAAACCCATCTGATTGATAAATTTTAAGGTAAAGGTCGGCATGCGTGACTTCGCATCTGAGGGCTATTTGTACACGATTTAGCTTACGGGGTCGCTACACCCGAGGAAAAAAAATGATATTGTACGGCTTGAACTCAAACTACTCGTACATTTTATATTGTAGCTAATGGTTAGGGGAACGGGAGGGAGGAGGGGGCGTAAGGCAAATATAACCCTGCTTCAACAACAGTTAGTGTTAGGGGGCTGAGCACTGCCGCCATTGTGTACAATACTGCTGCTCCTGTAAACACTGCCGCCTCCCTCCTGCGCAATACTGCTGCTCCTGTAAACACTGCTGCCTCCTGTGCAATACTGCTGCTACTGTAAACACTGCCGCCTATTGTGCAATACTGCCGCTCCTGTCATCTCAGGACAAGACTACCCACCACTGTAGAATACTGTCGCTATTGTGTACAATGGTACCGCCCCTGTACAATACTGCCCACTTGTGTAAAATATCGTCTCTCTTGTACGCACTGCCGCTCCTGTACAATATACTGGTACCCATATATAATACCTCCCGTCCCAGTACAATAATGCCGCTCCAGTAAATACCAAACCTGCCCGACGTTGTACAATACAGGCGCCATTGTGTACATTAATGCCCGCCACTGTAAAATAGTGTCTTCCCCATACAATTTTGCCCACTCTTGTGAAATATTGTCGTCCTTGTAAATACTGCCCCCCTGTCAATACTGTCGTGATTAATGGCATATATTGTACTTAATAAGAGGATATATGTTGTAACGAAAGAAATGGTGATAAATTTCAGGTAATGTGCATGTGTTTAATATACGCGTCGACAGCGACAGTCATGTACCATCAGATAACTAAAATGAGTACACTGGGTCAATAATCACACACCCAGTGTCCAAAACAGTGTTTAACACAAACCCGTAAATAGTTAAGAAAGTATATAAAGTAAGAAATTAGGACGGATTCATGCAAACGGAAACAGTCAACACTTTTCACCGACGAATGGAAGAAGTAATGAATGTTCCCGCCTGATGAATAAAAACAGTATCCAAATCTTACACCATGCTAGTTTGTTAATTAATCACAATTGCATTTTAATACAGGGTTCCGAGGTTGATAAATCATGTTGTGATGAATCACAAAAGACATCGTGTTAATGAAAGAGAATGTCTTGTTTACCGACATAGCGTGATTGATGACAGAGGATATCGTGGTTGATGACAGATTATGTAGTGATCGTTAGATGACGGTGATTTTTACGCCAATGGCGTGATATTGTCTATGGTCACAGCTCTGACATAAAGTAGGTCGGGTTCATGTTGGGTAATATAAATAAAGACAATGAAGGATTTAACTGTAGAAAGAATTCTCATGAAATGTGAAGGAACGGGTTATGTTTTACAAGTCATGGATTTGTGATTAATTATATTTTGTCTTTTCAGACTGGAATTCTGCAGAAATATCCTCCATCCCAGATACAAGGTATGTGCGCTAATCTATGATTTCCCAGTTTGCTTATGTAAGACAAAATTGTTAGAATATAAGCAAACGGGACTGAAGAGGTCTTTTCGTCTCTTCTCTTCTCTCTTCTCTCATACTTAAGAATATTATCTCCGTATAATATTAACTCAGCAGGTTTGTCAGATAGATGGCAAAGAACTGTGATTTCCTCTGGTCTTCTCTGCGTAATAAATCCATCAGTAGTTCTCTCAGATACATGGTGAAGAGCAGTGGTTTCCCCTGCTCTTCTCTGCACCTTAAACCCATCAGGAGTTCTGTCACACAACAGGTGAAGGATACTGGTTTCCTCTAGACTCTTCTACACTTTGAACCTAATTGTCATATAATTGATGTATTCGTCCAAACGAGGCTATAAATAACTTCTACAACAGAGGCCAGGGGCCAGGTTGGATATTATCAGTTTAGCCTGGCAAATGGTCTCGACTAAAGTCCCTTTACTTCTGCAATGATATATTAACATTTAAGCCTGAATTTAAGATTTTGATACACAGCCGGCCCCAGCTTTCGGAAAATAGAAAGCTGACAGACTCCCGGCCTAAGCTGGGAAAGCTTGTTTTTAACCTGTGGTCTTATTGGTCAGTGGTCAGCAGTCTTCCAGCAGAAGTCATTAGCTTGCTCCGCTTGCTAGGAATCCATCCTTTCAGCTGTAGAACAGCCATGTCAAATCAGGATAGCCAATTCCGTAACGAACTTGTGTTGGAATCAGAGAAAGTACAGCAGAAATTCGCTCATTTATGAAGTCTTTTATCGTAAGGCGTCAAATATTTGAATCGAATGTATAGTCTGGTGCTGTATAGTTCCCTCTTACCACAGAGATGATTTCATCGCCTTTGATAAATGTTTAATCGTTGAAATATTGTGCTTTCAAATACCGTGGATAATGTGGTAGTTTCAGTCTGGGTTAATTATGTCGCGCAGTGTACTGAGACAAACGTTTTAGCACAGAATAATGTTCTTTGCAAAACGACAAAATTATTTGCAGTTTTTTTTGTTAGCAAAAAAGAAAAACTTCCGCGATATCAGTACTTATTATACTGAGTGCCATTCTGTTGAATATTCGTGCTTCCACGCAGATGGTCCAAATCTAGGCCATTTCAAGATGACCAGTCAGCGGTCTTAAGAATTCCCGCTTTGCTCAAATGCTTTTTTAGGTCAGTTATCGATTGCGAATTCTGTACCTTCCATGGTGGATTGTTCCCTTAAAGATGCATTGATTCGAGAGTACTATAGGCCTGCGTTGATTGGGAGCATTTGAAGTGTTGCCAGACTGACTTGTAGTCATCGCACAGAATCAGATTGCTAATTGTTTTTATCTGAAGCAGAAACGATCACAGGCTAAAGCAATTATGGGGGCCATCTCATCTCGACCCGACTTCATCTCACATATTGACCCGGATGTAGAGCACGGGTGATGGTGTTTCTCTGAAGACAGGAAGTTGAATCTTAACCGTGGCTCACATCTCCTTCTGATGGACAACACTGTAACATGTACATGGAATGAGATCTGAACAGAAAGCTGACTCCTGCGGTATTACAAAACAGGAAGTTTTAGTGACGTTTTGGGGCTGTGTTCATTTAAGCCCTGATATCTCTGAACACGTATCTAGGCTTTGTCAGTCAATGTTGTAGGCTGGCGCAACTGATCAATTTGGACACAGCTTGTAAATGATCGTAGCTGAACCAGTTTCGGGGGTGTTCACAGGAGAACTTGCATGTACTGGTAAATAGACTCGTTGCATGAGTGATTGCAATATGGCCTACAACAACCCTACTGTTGATTTTGTGGCAGAATTGCGAGAAGCCTTTCGCCTGTTCGACAAGGATGGCGATGGTTCCATTACGACCGGCGAGTTGGGTACAGTGATGAGGAACCTAGGCCAATACCCTTCCAGTGACGAACTCGAACAGATGCTCACAGAAATCGATATTGATGGTAAGGAAACCTTTCTTTAGCCTTGGACAGAAACAATTCTATGAACACACGGTAACTACATGTACTCGTTGCAGAAATACAGTGAAACTTGATCCGAGAGGAGAATTGCTTCAAGAAACATCACTGTGTTTGAGATTATGCTGTCCGTTAGAAAATCTCTTTTTTCGATACATATAATCCGAAAATAAATAAAAAGAAGGAAACATTATCACCAAGGTCAAGTAGTGCGTTGTCCTGCATTTCAATATAAACAGCCATGTTACTGGATATATTGTCTGTTGTGAACCACTGACATTAAACATACAATCAGGCCATTCAGTCAAAAAAGCATTGCTAATCCTAGCAATGGAATGCATATACTGTTTCACTTGTATTAAGCGGTGATCATTTCAGGCCAGTGACCTTAGGATCAGCAATTCAACTCTCAGTAGCAGTCACGGTACATATTAATGCTTAAATTTTCCTGCCCGAAGTGATTCGAACCTAGGTTGTGTAGTCTGTTGTTCATTCGCGCGTTTGCGATGACGTGTGAGCAAACCCTTACTCATACGTTGCAAGAAAAGAATGCTCAGTTGAGCTTAGGGCTCAAGATATACCCAATTGAACAATGGTGATCGAAAAGGAGACACATAATTGTCTATACCTCACAATTAAAGAGCAACCATAAATGTTCTGCTGACAACAATGCCGTGTTCTTGTCTTGAAACATATGATTTGCTTGAAACAATTTCATTTTTCTGTGAACCTGTCATTTTGTTAACCAAAAAGGATTTGGTTGCCAGGAAATGCTTGTTTTCCGACTAACATAACATGAATTTAGTGCAGATCATTACAGTTGTTGATAACAGCTTGAACGTGAAAGATTCCCAGGTCTTCTGGACAAAGGAAATGGGGTGATCAGTAGTTTAAAAATTAAGATAGTCTCTCTAATAACTTAATTTGTGTAGGCAACACGACAATTTGAGTTGTATACTGAAATAAGGCTTATATTTGCTATTGGGAAGGGAAACATTCGAGCCATTACAAACAATCTTGCCCACTCTGAAGCATTTCTTCTTTAGCTGCTTTGATTTTTCTGTAACAGGCATAGCTGGATTGGAATTATTTGACGTGCAGCCAGATTGACGAATAAACCAATCAACTCAAATGGCTAATTGTCTTCATGCAAGAATCGACCGCAGATATAGCCAAATACGTGTACAGTGTAGGAAGGTTTCGACATGATTTAGATAGACTGAATCCTGGCTGATACATTTACCTCCGCTATTATCTCGTTTATTGGCATAACAATTTTATGCTTTTACTTTCAAATAAATTTACTACAACAGCTTGATTGTACTGAGCGTAATATGTGAGGAGTCTCTCATAGCGAAGCGTAATAAGAAATCCTTTGGTGACTATGACAACAAATTTTAACATGATTAAAACGATCCTTCTGGAATCAGAGAGCAATATATTGTTAACTCCATTGGTACGAAGATATCCATTTAATAACATCTCGATGAGCGGAACAGTAAATGTACAACATCTAAATATTTTTATTCATAAACACTGACGTGTGTGTATAAAAAAGTTGACCTGTAATAAGTAAATACATGGCTAATAAATTTGGAAATACATATATACATTCATTCAAGCACATTGCAAAATTAACATAAGCCATGAACTTCATGTCAATGGTATATCAAGATGCGTATAAGAGGTTACTTTAAGCTTTCTGTCGAGATAAGTTTCGGAACAGTTTCAAAACAAACCGTGTAATAATGGCGACAACGTGTGTATTTATGCTTCAGGTGATGGGACATTCAGTTTTGAGGAGTTTGTACAGGTGATGGCAAACATGGGAGGGTTGAGTGAGAACACTGAGGAGAATGAGGAAGAAGAGCTTAGGCAGGCCTTTAAGGTGAGCAGCAAGATAAATTCTTCCGAACCGCCACAGGGAATGAAGAGGGAGAGCTTAAACGAGTCTTTAAGGTGAGCTGCAATATAAATTCTTCTGAACGGTCAGAGAGAATGAAGAAGGAGAGCTTAAAAGAGTCTTTAAGGTGAGCTGCAATATAAATTCTTCTGAACCGTCGAAGAACTTAAGGGATAAGCTTAGACAGGACTTTAAGGTGAGCTGCAATGTAAATTCTTTTGAACCGTGTGCTTCAATATAAATTCTCCGGAACCATCATGAGAGCATGAGGCAGGAGAACTATTATTATTCGTAAATAAGTGCACATATTGGACCAAGACTTAAGCACATTTACGTACAGATCATTATTTGTCAGTTTTGACATGAAAAAAGACAGTATGTGACAAATCTGCGGCTTCCTAGTCAGCGAGAGTTGTATTCGAACACACGACCTCACGGACCCAGAGCTAGTCGGAATCCGACGACTTGCCGAGAGAGGGTATCCACTACCGGAATGGACATGCTTTGACCAGAGATAAAATACATTGTTAGAATAAAATTTCACATATCCTTGTCACACACAGTGCGTTTGGCTGTTTGTTAAGGGCAAGGTTTCTTTCTACTTTTTTTCATCTCATCTTGACCGTGTCTCTAAGAAACAGATCAGACTCAATGTCCTATCAATAGAATCTTGGACTTCCTCCGCGCTCCCACATTTTGTACATTTAAAATGGATTACATATACAAAAGTATATGTAATCCATGCCCCACAGGTTTTTTAATTTCACCTGTTTTTGCAAGGCTGGACATCCTGGTAACCAACGACAATACGGAGCCTTATTGATCTTTGCTCCACTATATAGCGACCCACGATTATACACGGTGCCTCACTGTACATCGTGACTTGTATTTGTGAAATTCAACGTTACCTCCATGTTTATGTCGGTCTTATCACATCTGCGGCTGCTTATTTCAGGTTGGTCTCAAGATGTACCTATTTATAACTCTGTAAGACAGGAAAGCCATGCCAGAGATACCAACCCTTACGCCACAACCAGTTACAGCTTACTGACTTCTTTAAGGTCACATTGTGTTAAACGCGTCAAGGCACGAAGTACAAAGCTTGACAGTATTTAAAGCTTTTAGAATTTATCAATTTGGGGGCTGATCACGGATCTCACACCCCTAGCATGATTCAAGATACATGCATTTATACATGTTCTATCATGTAAACCTACGTCTGCTTGGATCGGGGCGAAACGATTTACACAAGGGACTAGGAACTCAGGGGATGAATCCTAGCTAATACCCTGAATAGAAATAATTAACTGTGTTTTTGCAGGTGTTCGATAAAAGTGGGTGTGGCTATATCTGTGCCTCTGATTTGCGAGCTGTCCTTCAATGCATGGGAGAAGACCTTACAGAAGAAGAGAGTAAGTACAGTATATTGTTAGCTGATCCTGGTCCTTCTTCGCTCCTCTTGTCTTCATGTATGCTGAAAAAGAACTTTCCTGTACTCTCGCGTTTGGCCCTTGAAAGAAGAGAGTTTTTGATAAAGTTATGTTGCTTATATTCACATTTATTTCACGAGTTTACATCAGTTTCCCGTGGAAAGGACCGTCTTTTTTTGCCATTAAATGCATGTATTATTTATACATCAGTCGAATCCCAGCATTTCCTTTACTGATAAAAGTGTTATTTTCACTGCAGTGAAATATCACATTTTGATATTTCACACCCAGACCTCATGACGTCAAAAAGAAAACATTTTATTTTATAAAGTTCCGATCTGATCTCTGCGGAATCACGTCACAATGCAAGTTTACTCAAGTGCTCCATTCGCACGTCACGCAAGAAGATACGACGTCATATAACACCCCATGTACACGACGCCTTCGCGTCTCGTGGGTTATCATTTCCTCCTCTCACTCGAACAATATTTATGGTATTCAACCTTCACTGTGCAATATCCTTTATGCATTTCAACTCTTTTGCCCAGCACAAGCTGTATAACGCCAATTTACGCAAATTTGTTGGAATAAGGTAGCATATTTTGTTTTTCAATATGCGGTTTGTCGTGAACAAAGTCTTCTTGTGACCAACAACAAAAAGTGTATAAGCAACAGTAGTGTTTTGAGACAACTCCAATATGCCCTGAATCCTCCCTCTTATTAGACTGGTCGAGAAAAATTTCGTGAGCTACACATGTCGGAGAAAATTTACGACAAAACACTTTCAACTTCCATCGTGCAATATTCATGCATTTTGTGTCGTTTTGGCTGTCAGTTTATTGCATATTTTTCTTAACCCCACCTGCCTGCTTAGTACATCGACGGGTTAACCCCATCTGCCTGGTTAGTACATCGACAGGTTAACCTCACCTGCCTGGTTAGACATCGACAGGTTAACCTCATCTGCCTGGTTAGTATATCCACAGGTTAAAATTACCTGCCTAACTAGGACATCGATAGGCTGGACACACATGCCTAGCTAGAGCATCGATAGGCTAACTTTGCGTGCCCAGCTAGGACGCGTGTAGGCTATTCTCACCTGGCCACCTAGGGCATCGATACGCTAATCTCACTTGCCTAGCTAGGACATCGATAGGCTAACGTCATCTCCCCAGCTAGGAAATCGATATGTTAACCTCACCTGCCTAGCAAGAATGTCAACAGGCTAAGCGTATCTGCTTAGCTAAGACATCGATACGCTTAGAACAACGATACGTCCTCGTGTACCCAGCTAGGACATCGATAGGATATATTCACCTGCTAATCCAGGACATCAATAGGCCACCCGCGCCTGCCCAGCTAGGATATCGACAGGCTAATCTTACCTGTGTAGCTAAGGCGTCGATGTGCTACCCTCTCCTTCCAGCTAGGACATGGAAATGCCAATATTACATGCCTAGCTAGGACATTGACATTCTGGACATCGTGAGACTTGCCTCCTACGAGATTCCCCAAGATCAGGCTCTGAACCTGATGCACATCATTCCGCCAAAATATTTGGGGGTGCTAGGTAGTATGTAATTTCGGCGCTTTACTCAACAGAGAGATAAAAAATAACTGTAGTTCAGCAAGTCACACAACGCTTCGAATAGTCGAGAAAAATCGAGCTGTAATGCAGTATTTTCTACAGTCGAAGTTTGCATAACGAATAGTTCCTTCAGTCGATAGTGCGCCATTGATCAAACTGAGACGTCCGGCTTAATCTTCCTTTTTTATAAATGGCTCGTGTCAATGTGAGAGTCGCTGTCTAGCCCCCTAGTCACCTAAGTAGTGACTCTCAGCTGAGAATGGGACATCTAAAGGGTAATCTCACCTGCCTAGGTAGGACGTCGACATGGTAACCTCCCCTGCCTTAGCTAAGACACCGACTTGGTAACCTCACCTTCCTTACCTATTACATCGACGGGGTAACTTCACCTGCCTAGTTAGGGCATCGATAGGGTAATCTAACCTGCCTAACTTGGACGTCGATATAAGCTGGCCTCACCTGCATAGTCTTTATTGTCTTCATTGTACACTGTACACGTCTTTAAATATACATGTAGTTTACACGTTGTTTGGCGAAGATCACGCAATTATAGCACAGGTAGGCCTACGCGGTGTCGGCGCATATATGTTTCCTATACAGTTTTCCAATCTTATCAATCAGATCTTGTGACCGCTACCTTGTTCTATAGGAAAGTGAAATAACTTTTAATGTTAGACGTCAATATTTAGCCTGAACTAAAATGGTTGTTTGAAGAACAAACGCGTTAAACTGAAGAACTGACTGATTTTACGCCTCAAAAAGGGAGCAAGAATTGCATTGTGCAGAGAGTGAAGGGTGGAGATAAGTGATACTTATGAAAGCACCAATTAGATCTGAATTTAAGCTAACCTCGCCTGAATGTCTAGGACATAGATAAACTAACCCTACATGCCCTGTTAGGACAACGGCAGGTTAACCTCACCTGCCTAGCTAGGACATCGATATAACTTCGCTTCACCTGCATAGCTAAGACATCAAAAGGCTAACCTCACCTGTATCGATAAGCTGCCCAACTAGGAACGAGGAGGCCATGCTCAGCGTGGTGTAGGTGGAGTAGGAAATATGTTAATCTTCACCGTCTTAATAATTCTCTTTCAGTTGATGAGATGATTGCCGAGGTGGACATTGATGGCGATGGGCGTATAGACTTTGAGGGTAAGAACTATAGGCTTAGTCCAGATCTAGACTAAAGTTTTCATGAGAAAGGGGTTATCAAGCAATAAAAAAAACTATATCCAACTAGTGTTTTGTTCAGTTGGGTCCAAGGTTTAACAGTAATTCTGTACGAGAGTACCACTGCCATGTGTAATACGACAGATGCGAGAGTGTGACTCCAAAAATGCAACCCTTGGTAAGGCTTCGTAAAATCTACCTCTCAACATTTCCTTATATTTGCTATGCCATTATTATGACTCATGTCATAGTAATGGCTTGAGATTTAGTCGAATGGCATTGAGTTTTAGTCGAATCCAAGGCTTTGTTCAAGATTTATGACCTTTGAATATATGCCCCAAATGTCCATTGTGGCTCTGTCCGTTCTCTTCAATGCCATCCTAACAACTCAAATGCCGGACATCCCTGACTGCAAAATCGTACGCACAGTTGACCTTGACCACCGTCATTTCTACTTGAACTATTATTCACAAGCCCGTTGACACACACGCACATACACACAAACCAAATCTCATGGGCAAATAAGACGTTACCATCACGGACATCAGCAACTTCGCAGCAGCGCATCAAGGTTATATAATATTAATAATCACACCTGTGTTGTAATTTCGCTGTTTTCATTTGCCCAGAGTTCATCGCCTGCATGTGTGAGGACCGAGAACGAAGCCAAGGAGAAGAGGAAGAGGATGATGAAGGGGGGTCAGTTTTCTCGTTGGAAGATCGGATCTCGGAGAATACAGAGAGGCCCCGAAAGAGCGAGTCAGGATCCTCTAGCGGAAGTGAGGCTAAGTGACCAGAAAGAGAGAGACTTATTACGGTGTAGGATTATATATATAGAGAGGGGTGTAGGAGAGTTACTATCTAGGTTAACAGTTTGTTTGGAATCATGCCGGAACGAAATCAACCAGCTATCAATAAAACTGATATAACATAAGTCATATTGATAAATTCTTGATGTGTATATCAGTAAATGAATTATTGATATCTGCAAAATCTTACATTCAAACTGACAAATAATTTGCTGTTTGTTCTGTTTGTTTCTTTGGGTTTAACGTCGCTTTCAACATTCGTTTGATTATATCACGACGGTGTCTCCTTTGTCGATAACACCAGCGATAATATGTTACTGTGAAGCTTTTAACAAAACTCTCTGACTGTCCGGGTAACCCTTGTCATATTATCAGGAATTTACCAAAAATATGCGCAGGTGTGGCATATGTTTTATAAGAAATCTCTGTCTCTGTTTACTGTGCCCGTGATTACGTATATATCTTTGCACCTGCTGTATGTAATGACTGTTAGGTAAAGGCCTCGTGCGCTTCTGCCTATTCTCACTGCAAATTACATTTTTGCGCAGTGGCGACTTGGGTCTCAGTCGGATTGACCAATGCTCTCTTGTAATACGAGATTAACACGTTATCAGATTGCCCACAGATCGTCAAAACAGAAAAAGAACCCCAACAACAACACCATCAAAACCAACAACAACAACACAGCTTAGGGCCTGGACTGCGTTTACGAAGAGGGTATGAAATTACCATGGCGTTGCATCTCTACAGTGCGTGTCGTCATGGCAGTTACGTTTCAGATAACTTACACCTTGTTTGTAAAACAGGCCCCTGGTTACATTAGGTGGGAACAGTTCCCCATTAACCATTGTTAAATGGTTACGCCAAGATTTCCTTTCGTGATCGACCCAGACCGTCTACAAGTAGGCCTGTTAAGATTTTCGTGATCGACCCACACCGTCTACAAGTAGGCCTGTTAAGATTTTCTTTATTGTCTTCATTATACACTGCACATATCTTTAAATATACATGTAGTTTACACGTTGTTTGGTGAAGATCACGCAATTATAACACAGGTAGGCCTACGCGGTGTCGGCGGATATATGTTTCCTACACAGTTTTCCAATCTTATTAACCAGATCTTGTGACCGCTACCTTGTGCTATAGGAAAGTGAAATAACTTTTAATGTTAGACGTCAGTGTTTAGCCTGAACTAAAATGGTTGTTTGAAGAACTGACTGATTTTACGCCCCAAAAATGGAGCAAGAATTGTATTGTGCAGACAGTGAAGGGTGGAGATGAGTGATACTTATGAAAGCGCCAATTAGATCTGAATTTAGTGAGATACCCCGCCTTCCAGTATTACATATGTAGGGGCTTTGTTGTTTATGAATATGAAGCGCACTACATTGTTCATGAGAGGTTGTTTATGGGAAGTAAGATGTGTAAGCTTTCCTGTACATGCAGCTATATGACGAATGAATATTGTGTTATGTAAGAAGTATTGTGATGAATACTGAGAATAAACTTTGCGTTCATTGATAACAGTATCTGCCTTTAGATTTATATATAGGTGTTATTTCAATCCCTTGTATGCGGACTGTTTCATATAAACTACGTGCACATACAGGTTTTGCAATCAATAAGCTTGCTTTAGTTCCATAATGGTATTACGTCAGGTGATTTGTCAGTCATCCTGCGCTGGACGGTCGTTTTCTCCATCTTTGGTGCGACTTCCTCGACACACACAAACATGACCACAATCGTGAAATTACAATAAAATCAATTAAATGCAAATTACAGATCACAGAACAGAGCCGATTACAGGGCAGAAACGATTACAAAGTCAATTGTCATTCAAAATACATAGGGTGTTAGAAAAATAACACAAAGGTTAAATACCCACCTTTGACTTTTCTGTTCAAAGGCTGATAATTAATTTGGTGATCTATTATTTGAATGTAATCACTAATGGCGAAATTTGCATTAGCACCTAATACAATAAACATGTGTACGTAGTTCTACATGTATTATATATATACAGGTTTTTTTCAGCCATGTTGCATAATTATACAATGAGAAAGTCAGAATATGAGCAATCATGAAATAAGCTACGGAATTTCATTGAGCCAGGACACCAGGCCACAAATGGGCGTTGGGCGTGGATGTGGGTGACGTCTGGATAGCGTTACGAACATGTTCTAACCATGCGTTTCCCTTTTGGAAGAGTACATTAATACTGCAGACTTTATTCATATGGCCACATAGATGAGATTCAGTGAGAATGGGACTGGGCAGAGGCGGGAATGCATGTGGACGGGCAACACTTGTCTGTTCAGTCAACTATAACCAGTGGTTACAAAGTGATTCCTTAACGCCAAAACTGAAAAGTTTGTTAAAATCAAAATTAGGTTTGGGCTAAAAAATTTAGGTTTTTCCTTGAGGATTAGTGTGAGCCTCACGTTTTATACCTAGAGATCTTCAGTTTTCACGACTAACTTTACAAGGGGAAATACTCCATACACGTATATGGCTATAGTACCTCATGCTGGAATACATTTCAAATAAATACCAAACTATTCCATTCTGATAAACACAATGATACACTTTTATATTCTGAAGAAGTCAGTATATGTGTACAATTTGTAATTCATCAGAGTTCTGAATGAATTCATTTTGTTTGTTTTCAGCCAAACTGCAAGTGCTTAATTCATGGACGTGTCCATGGGCTTCACACACATCAAGTCCTGCTAGTGAACAGAATTAATTGACGCTTTATTGGGCCTAACTCCCCAAACATTTGCTTTTAAACTCTAAAACTCGGCACCTTATTTATTTATTTATATATATTTTCTTTCATTGTTGTTTAACGCCATAAGTTCTCATTTATCAGTTTTACGAGTGGAGAAAACCAGAGTGCCCGGCGTAATCCAACATCCTGGTAAGTTCCTGACGATTTCTTTCACCTGTGACGTAGTTCGGCTGCCCCAACAGGCGCACAAGCGTGCCGATTTCGAGGGCGAACTATTTTCACGTTTTGACATGCCGCCAATGAAAGTCGGCATAAAATTCATACTGAAAGTTTGTATGAAGCTTCTGATTGTTTTTCTTGCCTTTCCTTTGTAGTGATGAATAGTAGGCCTATATAATGTAACAGAGTAAGGAAAGGGAGTATTTTTAAGTTCAGACAGTATCAAAGGTATTCTACACGGATTATATTAGATAATACTCGAAGGGTTGTTTCGATCCTTGAAAAACAGAGAGAAAAGGAAGAGATGCGAAAAGTACTGTTTGTAATGATTTGATAACAGTGCGAATCTAGCTTTATGGGTGGATAGCGTAATATTCTCGGCTATTTGATCCTTGCAGAAGTGACTATATCACTTTATGATATGAGGAACTGCCCTCAAGAGCGAGGCTCCGCTGGTAATGACGGCACTGTGCTACAAACAAGATATTCTAGCGTGAAAGAAGTTCTGATGCATGTTAATCAGGGAGTTTGTGGACACTTTAGACAAGAGCAACTGCGGAATTGTGGACAATACTCTGGACAATAATCTTGCGCTGAATTAAGGATGTGCCATATTGCTCTGTTATGTTCATCATGAGTTGTACAGGACTGTTTATTTTCTTCTGCTAATATACTGTTTTGAATCCATGTTCTGGTTTGCAGTGAGTTTTTAGTGTATGAACATTTCACTGAGATGCTAAAAGCTAACACAATTTAATTGTGGTTTATTCTGGAATTGTATTATTTCACTTATATGAAGGTTGCTACCAATGTTTGGTGATGGCCGTCACCAAAGTTTGGTGATAGCGGTAAATGGTGAGGGTCTTGATTGTCGAGTCGATCAGCTGAATTCGTGGAGTCTGACGGAAACGGACCATACGCTATTTCCTGCGTTCACAGATCACTTCGCAAAAGCGCAGCTTCAGAAAGAGACTTATCCTGTTTTCTTATCACTTGTCAAATTCCAAGAGTCAACCTACGTCAAACAGCATCTCGTGAACATGGCTTTCTGTAAATCTATTTTTCTGCTAATGGAAAACTACGGACGTCACCACTCGCTTGTTCTTAGGAAAATAGTTTATTCACAATTAACAATGGTTAACATCTAATCTGTCGCGTGTTGTACAAATTATTCAAAGCTCACACTTCATTATGGTAATCATCTACCACATCAAAATCTTTGTCAACTTGACATGCATTGAAATAAGCAGTATTACAATTTGTAATGTATACAGGAGATAAACGCTATAATTCATAGCAATACATATATGTACAAAATAAGACACAAAACTGAGGTGCGAAACGCAACAATTAGGCCTACGTTACGTAATAGGTATACTTTGTACACATGACTTAGACAGATAAAAGCAAAAGTAAATGCATCAGAATAAACATATTATCAAAGAATATCAATCAAGTCTTTGGACAGACATGTACAAGTTTGCTTTGGGTCCGAAAGATCAGTTAATAAGCCTACATGTGCCAGAGTCAAGGAGACCCAAAGACGTAGTTTATGTCAAAACACAAGCTAACATGACTGAGATTACCCTTGCCCATCAAGCCTACATTGAGTCCTGCACATCTTTCTAAATGTAGCCCAGCGGCCACCTATCACTTTGTACTTTTGCAATTCCAGTCTATGGTGAAATGTTTGATATGCGCTGCATTCCTAAATCTGTCCCGCCTTTATATTTGGTGAAAGTAACAACGAACTTGACACATCGTTAAAGGAGAAGACCCGGACAGTATAACGTAAATTGTACCGCAAAATAGATATGGTTTGGAGATTTAAACTAGAGATCAAAGTCTGTGAAATGGGTCTATTGCTCTTCTTCTAATTTTATTTTTCTTGTAACTAGTGACCAGTAGTCTTTCAATACAATTCGTTGGCCTTCTCCACGCACAAAGTGCCTATTCGTTATTGTATCCATAATGGGGAACCCGGCAGCAATACCTTGCACCATTTGATGTCAATCTTTTCTTTCCCAGCTCATGACATTCCTTAGTTTAAAGAGAATGCATTGCACTAGAATGTCATACTGTGATATACTGTAAGACTATAGACATTTTCCCTTACAAAATTTTGTAACTACGTCTTTCTTATTTTGTTCAGTTAGTGTGAGCACTAAGTAAGTCAAAAATATCCTCATTATTTGTACCACTGCTGTATGTGGCAATATGTCAAGGCAACACATCATAATACAATACATGTTTATTATAAGTTTTTGTCCAGCTGGTATTGGGGAAAAATTTTGGCCCGATGCTAGCTGGAGACTTTGGAGTCTACGAATATACCACCACTGCTTGTAACTGGTGAGGGGCATCAGTTAAATGTATTTTGTCCACTGAAAACTGGCACCATTTGATTGTGGTTTGAGCATTGTCAGCTGACTTGAAACCTTGCACAGAATCATTCAACTGCTAACACCAGTGTTATGGAAATTTACTGTAATGCAAAACCCCATAGAAAACAACTAATCACCAAATATAGTACAGGCGTATGATACGTGTTCACAAATTACTCTCAAATGGAAAGAAATAAATTTTTTTAAGAAGTTTACAGATTCATTATTCAACATCAGAGCTAACAGTTATTTCGTAGGAAAAAACTGCTAATTTGAATCAGACATTTGATTTGTGAGAAGGGGCATTTTCAAGAAACATATACATGTAAGCCTATACTAAACCGAAAATCGAGAAATCTGATATTCTTGGACAGTAACCCATGGGGTCAAGGTCTGGTAACAATGAAGAGAGCAAGGTAGCTAATATTTGACCATAACACACGGTCTATTTCGTTAAACCCACTGACATTGACTACTTCGGAGAAATTTCTCCGCATTTGTTCATGCCTATAATGGGTCTCTGGCGATTCTCACCAACAGACCCATAAAAACACCATCCGATAGTTGTTTAGAGATTCTTTAAGAAACATATGCTTCTTTGCCGTAAGCCCTACTCCTTCCCATCTGTATTCGATACGTTGTCTGTGCAGCCAAACTCGGCACACTGTGGTATCCTACCAGCTTTTCGTTCTTGTCTGTGCGCTGGCAAAACCAGGGCCAGCAGCCAGCCGTCAGTTACCGAGTTTGAATTCGCATTTGTCTATGAATAGCGTTACGCACATACAAAAGATAGAATGGTAATGATTTAAGGGCCCGATTCATCTCATATCAGCTAATCAGGCTTTACATAATCCTGAATTTCGCTTGATCAAAATTATTTTCACAGTTACGTGTTATGACTTACCTTAAAATTTGTTGCCTTGGAACTAAAAAAAACATACTCTTTTACCACAAATTGCCCAGTACTTTCCCCGTCTTCTCCATTAATAAGTTTAACACGATGCTTATCCTTTACTGCTGAGCTTGACAAACAAATGCACAAACAATCAACCATGTACCTGACATTACTACAAAGAATGCGAACTCTGGCTTGTGTCTTTTGGTGCACGCAGCATCCTTACAGTTACCTGTGCATAACATTCACATATATTAACCTAAATGTTTATCTCTGCATACAGAGGCGTTATTTAAATGAAAGACAAAGTCTGCCGTACAACTGGCTCTAAGTTCCATGTTACTAAGGGAACTAATGTACAAGTAGATAATTTCCTCGTCCAAAAAAAACAAACAAACAAAAAAAACCACCACATATTTGAGCCTCATCAATAATCTCCAATACCAGTATTACATTTTGACAGAAGCTGATGACAGGCACAGAACACAAGAATTTCACTTGTTACAGCATAGGACTTTCGGCAGGTTTCGTCTTACACATTGTGGGGAGTGGTTCTCACACCTGAAGATGACCACTGACGGATGTCTGCAGGACGAACTCATCAGAGATACTCTTTGGGGAGGGACTGTGGAATGGTTCTTACACATAAGGGTAACTTATTGAAGGATGTCTGCAGGATGGTCTCATCAGAGACTTTGTTTGGAGAAAGACTGTGTGGGGTGGCTCTCACACAAAGAATGACTTACTGAAGAATGTCTGTAGGAAGACTTCAGGGATACTGTTTGGGGAGGGACTAGAGGATGTACTTCTCAAACACAAGGGTGGCCTTTTTGAAGGATGTCTTCCATGTTGTCTGACCAGATACAATGCTTGGAGAGAGACTGCATGGTATGCTTCTCACACACCAGGGTGGCTTATAAAAGTCTTATGTCTTCCCTGTTATCTGGCCAGAGATACTGCTTGGAGAGACATTGTACTCAGGATTGCCTCACACACAAGGATGGCTCACTGAAGGATGTCTGCAGGATTATCTTATCAGAGATATTGTTTGGAGGGAGACTGATGGCTCGCTGGAGTATGTCCGCAGGATTATCTTATCAGAGATACTGCTTGGAGAGACATTGTACTCAGGATTACCTCAGAGATAATATTTGGAGAGAGACTGTTGGATGCTGTTCTCACACACAAGGATGGCTCACTGAAGGATGTCTGCAGGATTACCTTATCAGAGATATTGTTTGGAGGGAGACTGATGGCTCGCTGGAGAATGTCCGCAGGATTGTCTTATTAGAGATACTGCTTGGAAAGAGATTGTAAGAAGCGATTCTTGCGGATGAGGATGGCCTGTTGAAGGATGTCTTCAGGATTATTACTATTTATATCCAACTGATTCAGTGCCCTTAGCTGGAAACAAAAGATAAAGAAAGTTGTCAACATAGGACTGACTAATACAGAACAACAACGTTTAAAGATAACAAGTTGAATATTACTTCACAATATCACATACTGGTAAAGGTCATTTAAATCTTATAACAACAATGATTGCAAATGTGGCATGCAACTATGAACATTCACAATCTATTTCAATATATTCTGTAAAATGTACAATTAACAACACGATCATGAAAACAAGAATAAGCCAAGTGAAGACAAGTACCAACATCCCAGGTGGTGTTTTATACACTGTACTGGATTCTCATATTTTCGATCATCTAAAACCAGCAAGGGCCAGTACCCGAAAACAAAGGACGATGTATGGTACAATGTACTCAGAGATAGTACACCCGAATAAACTTTGGCCACATTCTTAAGGATTAGTATCTTACCCACTAATATACTTACAGCCGCTTGTCTTTTGTCCATTTCACCTCGTTTAGTATGTAAATCTGACAATCATCAAGGTAAATATGAACAGGTCAGTGTAAGAAATTTAGGACACAGTAGCATTAGACACAATGATCATTAATGCTCCTTTTGAAATGCTCCTTTTCACCACAAACCAGACAAACAACCAGTGGAACTATAAGCTGTTAATAACGAAAGGAAAACAGAACAGAATACAAAAGAATATTGTCCAGATCAGATTAAGGTGTTTCCACATGCAAAGGTTATGTTTGTCAATATGTTATTTTTACCTGGATTATTAAACAAAAATTTTACCAACTTCTATGATCTGCAATAACCTTCAATGTGTGTTGGAAAATATGTACATGTACATGTATGCAAAACTTAAAAACATAAATCTGTTTGGTATACAATAACACAGCGCTCAGGTTTGTGGATAGGGGAATCTGGGCCAAGCCATGACGCTTGAAATTCACTGCACCTCACAGGGTGCCGGACTAATCTGTGACTAACCAGTTCCTTTCTGGACACAGCATGAGTTGAATCAAGCTGGCCACTCCAGTGTGGCTATAAAAATAATACAGCCCTCAGGCTTGTGGATTGGGGAAACTGGGCAGAGCTCTGAAGCTAGAAATTCATAGTACCTCACCAGGTGCCCGACTTTCCTGTGGCTAACCAGTTGCTTTGTGGGGTCAGTTTTACAAAGATGGTGTAACACTACGTGAAACATAACTACCATGGTTACGTACCTCTAAAGTATGTGTCGTCATGACAGTTAGGCTTGACTTAACTTAACACTCTGTTTTGTAAAACGTGCCCCAAGAGGCACCCTGAGTTGAATCAAGCAGGCAACCTCATTAATACACTACCTGATGTCATTCATTAATCTGCTGTTTCAGTGAAGAGTAGAATAAACATTATGGTCCCAGGCTGATTAAATTGACTCGAGATCAAAATTCCCAATATACCGCGTGAAAAGATACGTATGAGGAACTCCAAAATACTGATGTCCCAGATGAATGGATAATAGGTGTCCATGGCATCGTAGGTGTTTCTCTCTTGCAGGGCTTTGAAAGCCGTGGCATAATCCACCTCATCCAAGAACTGACATAGTACTGCCACCTGAAACAACCAGGGAGTACTTTTAATTCCATTTTCTTGATACTTTTCTAATGATGCACTCAGAAATATTTCATTTACCTGTATCTGACAGCAGTCAGTTCCACTGGTGATGCAATCTGGATTCACCAAGAAACTGACAAGTTTTTCCCCACATCAGACACACAAATACAGCAGATCTACAAAGTAACTTCACGTAGAATGACCTAGGTAGGCATACTCCTGCTGTAAACCATGTCCTGCTTTCAAAGTTTCATACACTAAGGTCGCACGGGAATGTTGTATTTTTCATGTTCAGAGACGGGGGACTGAACAAAACAGTCATGGAATGGAAGAATGAATGATAACTCCAACAATATAAGCGAAACACAAAATAAGCTACTAAAACTGACAACAGGTGGGATTGCATCAGTTACGAGTGACCATTTGTCAACTAACACCCTGTCATTACTGCTCTGGTTTTACTCTCTATGCTGTAGTCTTTCAGCTGTATTTCTGCACCGCTCGGGACTCTGCTGTTGGATTAAACATCCCCGAGGTCTGGTCCCTTTGCATTATTTTAATGTAATTGTGTATTAAATGTGACAACAAAACAGCATTTGGGTACTGCCAATTGTAGAAGTGACGTCATTTTTGACCTTATTCTCCTTAAGCCAAGGTCTTAGGAGGCGTTTAAGTTGCTACCTTTAATAAAAATTAATCAAACATTTGAATAAAACCCAAAATGAGGTGAACTGTCAGACTTCATTTGTGATGTGTGACCATTTGTATACTATGGTACTGTTGTCACTTCTCTGTGTTGTAGTCTCTTATATTACTTATGGGTGCATGCAGATCATGTTAGACTTACCTGTGTATGACACTGGAGGTAGGAGGAGCACTTGATCATTCGCCTGTAGACCTAACACCAAACAGAAAATGTATTTATTTGATGAGTGTTTAACGCCACATGCATTTACATGATGGCAATCAGGTTTACGAATGCAAAACACTGAGGTGACAAAATTAAACCATTGTCCTCTGCCAGATACATATGCATGACAAGCCTCCAGGCTTCAAGCAAAATCCAAACCAGCAAAAGGTGGGTTTGAACACTGAACCACACTGAACATGGAACCACACTGGTAATAAATGTCAGTCACGTCTGGCCACCAAGACATGCTCTAGACCAAGGAGCCATGTGTCCCGCATTATTCATAACACAAACTTCAAAGTCAATGAAAACATAGGGTTTAAACAAAAACACATGAAGTAATTACTGTGGCCTTTACAAAACACTGAACACATTAGAGCTTTGCTTTTGTATTGAAGTTTTAAGTCACTTCTCCTTAAAGGTTATCTGCATCTGTGGATTTCTGTGTTCTCACCTGCTCATCATAGACCAGATTAATGTGAGTCTCTGTGAAGAAGTCTGTGGCCACCACACCGGACTCGAGGTAAAATTTCATGGCTGGAGCATGTTGTCCATGGGCTAAAAGAAGGGAGAATAATAAAGAATTGACAAGTTTTGTTATCATTGATATTTAGATTAAATACAATGCACTGTGGGAGAGTTGTGAATGTGTGTAAGACGCAAAGAGTTGTTGGAGGATCAGTTGAAAACACAGAAACACTGACTACCAGCTGGTTCTGAGAAAAACAAAATGATGTAAAACAGAATGCATTCACATGTAAACTGTTAAAGTTTCTCAAGGTTTCTGGAAACAGTGTACACTGTACAACTACAAGTTTTGAATGTAGAGTCAAACAACAATCCCGCAAATGAACACACATATATTTAGACATGAATGATTCTACATTTCCATTGTTTTAGAGCTATTCAAGTAAAGTCAAAAGAGTTTTAAGGTATTATGGGAAATTCTAATAAAAAAATATGAAAAAAAAGAAATCACTCAGACATGGGTTTCCCATGATTCTTCACCTAAAATATGTATCTGTTGTTACTCAATACCATACTCAATAATTTTTCACTTACACAATGGGGATCAGATTTATGGAGAGAGAAAACAAGACTGCCCAGCGTAATCAACCAATTTTTGGCAAGCTACCTATAAAATCTCTCACATATGAAAAACTGAGATGCAAATTATATTGGTAGAAGAGAGGTGGTCTTCAACAAATGTAAGATTGTGCGATTGCCCGTCAACCACTTACTGTCACCAAGGTCCCATGAACAATGTATGGCCAGACAGGAGGGAATACACTGTACATATGTCTGACTGTATACTCTTCAGAGATATGTAATGTGCTCTTTCGACAGTATTTGTGTAGTGATGTTTTGATGAACTCCATCTGTGTATAAATAGGCCATAGAGGACAGCTCGGAGATAGAACTACGCAACAGATCAAAATTCGAGCTTTATTCCTGCTAACTATAGTGCTGATAACAAAAATAACAATAAAAAGAACAGGTTAAGTAAATGCATAACTGAAAGAATTACCTAAATGAAGATCAGCCTGCGTTCGCAGCCAAGATGCTTCTGAAGGATGCATTGTTATCGAATGGCGCATCACCAAGACAACCGTATCTGCAACGGCGGACACGTTCACAGCATTTGTACTGGAAACAGACAAACAGTTTAGGTTAACTTTTAAGGAAAACATCAATTAAAAAACATGCAAAACACACAAACACAAAATCAAAAAAAAAGAAACACAACAACAAAACGCCAGTTATTAAAATACCATAATCAATTTACACGTTTCTTTCAGGCAACCTTTCAAATTTCTTTTGCAAGGCTTACTTAACAAACATTTACAATGTATATTAATAAAAACTATGCATTGAGCTCAACAGGAATATGAGAATGATGTTGTACAAATATTCACAAACAATTCATCTAGACAAACTGTGATTAGCTCTAAAGGTGGAACAGAATCTTCATACTTGCTGAGAGCTGTAGGCCAAAGCGGAAGATAGTCACTCATAATATCATTGGAGATGTCATCCTGTAACAGAGGGCAGTCAATTTTTATTTTTGTACTTTAATGCCATGATCAAGTTTTACTGGTGGATGTAATCAGAATGTCCAGGGAAAACCACCGACTTTTGGCAAGTTAATGACAAACTTTCTGAAGTGTGGGGCATAGTGATGAGCAATGTAATGGTGGATACAAGTGCACAACTGGCATCAAGCGCATATTATAACTTCCAGATATTAAGGTCCCATGGCCAGTGAAAAGTGACAGAATGTACAGTCCCTGTCCAACATGTCCAGGGCCGGCTCTGTCGACAGCACTGATACATACATGTAGCTTAGCACAAATACATGACATAACGGTGACAATGCACATCTATAGCTGATTACCTGCGCAGCAAACATCTGCTGAAAAGATCCAGGAAAGCAATGCCAATTCAGTGCTTGAATATAGCATTTTGATCACAATCACGTTGGAATTTCAAACTGTTTTGTCTGGTTTCAGAAAAGTGAATGGAAATTGAAATAAAGCACTATGATTTTGCTGTAAGTTGTCTAAAAAAATTGCTTGCTCATAAGGGCAATCATCAGGGTCACTTTACTCTAACCACCATATCATGGCCCATTCTGCAAAGTGCAAAATCTGCATTTAAGCACACAGCCACAGAGCATGAGTTGATCAGCTGCGACAAAAATATGATTTTCAACAGTGGATCTGGCGAGTGCTAATTAAATCTTGACGCAAAAAGGAAAGGTATGATTACCTGTAATTAGTCAGCTTACCTGTACTTCGCTTTCATAATGCGCATGCTTCAGTTAGCTTACCCATGACTATACAGCAAGTCCAAGCAGACACACCCAGATATATACGTGTCAAGCTGTCATGTAAATCCTCAGCAATATCATCCATCAAGCTTCAACGTAAACAGCAGCTAGGTTAGAGCTAGGACTCACCCTGAGGTTGTTGTAGAACTTTGTCAGACAGGAAATCAGTGTGGAGAGGATCACCTTATCCTGGAAGGAGAACAACAAATACACATGGACTTCTCAGCGTTTATGAGCCAGGTGGTCCAACATGTTAAATACAGGTAACTATTCAAACCCTGTTTGCTTCACTGCTTACTATGAACATGTTTATGCCTAGAGGGCTCATTGTTAACCAGAACTAACTAAACACCCTTTGGAATCATAACGGTCAAAATGAATGACCAGTCAGAGCCTTTCAAGATTCTGTGAACATTTCTCCTGAAATTTCTTCCCTTGCTATGACAGAGTGTACGCACATGAGAACAGATCTAGGAATACCTTACAGGACACATGAACTGCTTGGTTTTCACTTCTTAATATACAATTTTGGAAGTGTTCTAACTTGTTAAAGTACACAACAGCTTTTCAGCTATTTTCTTAAAGTTTAGCTAGAGGGAGGGGGAGGAGGAAGGGGTGCTAAGATGGTTACAAGTTCCTGATGTAAAACATACATAAAATAACTGAGTTATTAAAGAGATATAAAATTTTCTTCAAAAATGAATTTTCTTCAAATCTCAGCATCACCTTTCCTCATTTCCCTTAAAACCATAATCTTTTCCCTAGAGTTCCTTTTCATCTGTCCTTTAGGGACCAATTCATTTAAAACATGTAAGCTCAAATTCACAAATTTCATGTCACCTTACATTAAGGTCTTGACTTCGAAAAGGGCTTGCAGCAAACCATGTTGAATTAAGACTTCAACTGCTACATACATTCCACTAACAGGTGTACTGTATTTCACCGAAAGTTTAGCATGCAAAAATCCACTTTCAGAAGCTCATAAAGGCCTTAAAATTATTCTTTGGATAACAACTTCCAAGTTTTTTCCGGTAAAAAGTACTTTAAAATCTCCATACAAAGTGGATGAATTGATAAGAACCAAGCAAGATGTGTCACTTGTAAAATGCTCAACTTTAGGTGGCATGCAATAAATCAACCTGTCTCACTGTGCTTGCAAGGGGTCATAATAGCTGCCACCTTCACAAAACCTTTAAAACAGCCGTAATTCTGGTGGTTTTAGACTACAATCTTCCTCAAGTCCCCACTATCAATTAGGACAAAACCACTCTAGGGTGAAAGTGTGAATGTGAGGTGTTACACTGGTTGCTGGTTCCTAGTAAGTTCATCATGGACATCACTCCCGAAAATTTCCATCCCAAAATCTTATTAAGAGTTATAAAATATAATTCTATATTTTTTGGGCTATTTTTTCATTTTCTTAGCATACCTCTTAAAACCTTAATCTTTGTTTTAACATTCCTTTTCATGTTAACGTTAAACCTTGTCATGATCTACTTATCTAATCTACTTATAATTAATATTTTCTTTAATCTGCAAGTACTAAAATTCTCAAGGGATGAAAATTTGATCCCCTCTTGAATCATGACTGCATTTACTCAGTTGGTTGTACATGATGTTCAAGGACTTATCTTTAGAACTCAGGAACACACAGGATTAGCACAATCAAACACTGACGTAATGAATGCCTTTTTTATACTGCTTTGCACTGCACCTTTAGGATAAGTAATGGATAGGAGACTATTTAGAATCTGAAAAAAACTGATGATTTCCCACTGGCAGTTGATGAGATTACTTTGACAAATCGGCTAACAGGAAGGTCTCGATATACCACAGGTGCTTAAACCTTAAATAAGCCTACTGTGCCTGACCTACCTGTCAGAAGGGGCTGTATGTAAGTTAATTGCGTTGGGGGGGGGGGGGGGGTTTGGTGGTGGTCATCGATCGTGTAAGTGTGAAAGAAAAATTTTCATATTGTAAATGTATAAATAGGACACGTGATGCTGTACCCATAAACAATGACCTTGAAACATGCAAAAGTCACCGAAAATAAATACGTTTCTTCCCGATGCCTACAGAGTGTACATCTGGTAGTGACTTGATGCATATATAAATCTGTCCACAAGCTATCAAGTTACAGACTGAGAGATATGGATAGCGGCACAGACCTAAACAACGCCAATTGAGTCGAAATGTTGCTATTTTCACGGAAAAAAAGTAATAGATGTGATGCCGAGCACTATTAATAATAAAGACTTACATGTATATACACATGTATGTCCTAACTTTGGGCTGAAAATTCTACGGTGGATAAGAGTAAATGCTTTACATATTGGCAACATACAGGAGATCAACATTTCCTCATAATGGAATACAATAACTATATTATTATTATAATAAATGTGGTCTGGAAAATTACACAGCCTAGAAATTGAAACTATGACTGGTTCTGGTTTTTATTCTTTTATTTGAATTAAAGACTATTCAGCATTCTTTTCATACAAAAATTCGCAATAACACAGAGATTTAAAAGTGCATCTCCCATTCTCCATCTTATGAGATTTAAAAGTGCATCTCACCAATGTCATGGGTGTTGAGTAGCATAAATTGCTGGCGTACATGTACTTTCCTTAAAGAAATACACTGTCTTTCGTCTTGCCTCTCAATGGACTAACAACCTGTTTAACCAATAGTCAATGTATTTCAGTCCTCTCACATGTGAGTAAATATTTGGATATAATACATACCACTACTATTTTATCAAACACATTCCCTACCCTTAAAAAAATCATAAAGGACCACATTAGGAAGCAAACTGTCAATGTGTCTGGGACAGTCTGTCATTCAACTGATGACAGGTCCTTGGTATGAAGTGGGAGGGTTGTGTCTGAAACCTAGCCTGAAAGCCTGGATACATACAAGTAAGACATTTGGGTATACATGTACTTACAGCAGACCACAATCAGCCTTGCTGAATTCAGTATGGTGAGTTTGTGCCAGCCAGAATATGTAGATTAATTTGGTTTTTCTAATATTCGTATCTAATTCTAATACATTCACATAGAAATCTTCTCCAGCACATACTCCTACAACCCTACTGTTTAACAGCATATTTTCATATGAAACAAGATTTTAAATGAACCTTTTTTTCTGATCACAGACTTAAGTTGTACCCTGTGTGTTGGAAGCAAAGAT
>JABBOT010000080.1:35656551-35740386 GCA_016165875.1 Acanthopleura granulata | reverse complement strand
TAGTCACTCATAATATCATTGGAGATGTCATCCTGTAACAGAGGGCAGTCAATTTTTATTTTTGTACTTTAATGCCATGATCAAGTTTTACTGGTGGATGTAATCAGAATGTCCAGGGAAAACCACCGACTTTTGGCAAGTTAATGACAAACTTTCTGAAGTGTGGGGCATAGTGATGAGCAATGTAATGGTGGATACAAGTGCACAACTGGCATCAAGCGCATATTATAACTTCCAGATATTAAGGTCCCATGGCCAGTGAAAAGTGACAGAATGTACAGTCCCTGTCCAACATGTCCAGGGCCGGCTCTGTCGACAGCACTGATACATACATGTAGCTTAGCACAAATACATGACATAACGGTGACAATGCACATCTATAGCTGATTACCTGCGCAGCAAACATCTGCTGAAAAGATCCAGGAAAGCAATGCCAATTCAGTGCTTGAATATAGCATTTTGATCACAATCACGTTGGAATTTCAAACTGTTTTGTCTGGTTTCAGAAAAGTGAATGGAAATTGAAATAAAGCACTATGATTTTGCTGTAAGTTGTCTAAAAAAATTGCTTGCTCATAAGGGCAATCATCAGGGTCACTTTACTCTAACCACCATATCATGGCCCATTCTGCAAAGTGCAAAATCTGCATTTAAGCACACAGCCACAGAGCATGAGTTGATCAGCTGCGACAAAAATATGATTTTCAACAGTGGATCTGGCGAGTGCTAATTAAATCTTGACGCAAAAAGGAAAGGTATGATTACCTGTAATTAGTCAGCTTACCTGTACTTCGCTTTCATAATGCGCATGCTTCAGTTAGCTTACCCATGACTATACAGCAAGTCCAAGCAGACACACCCAGATATATACGTGTCAAGCTGTCATGTAAATCCTCAGCAATATCATCCATCAAGCTTCAACGTAAACAGCAGCTAGGTTAGAGCTAGGACTCACCCTGAGGTTGTTGTAGAACTTTGTCAGACAGGAAATCAGTGTGGAGAGGATCACCTTATCCTGGAAGGAGAACAACAAATACACATGGACTTCTCAGCGTTTATGAGCCAGGTGGTCCAACATGTTAAATACAGGTAACTATTCAAACCCTGTTTGCTTCACTGCTTACTATGAACATGTTTATGCCTAGAGGGCTCATTGTTAACCAGAACTAACTAAACACCCTTTGGAATCATAACGGTCAAAATGAATGACCAGTCAGAGCCTTTCAAGATTCTGTGAACATTTCTCCTGAAATTTCTTCCCTTGCTATGACAGAGTGTACGCACATGAGAACAGATCTAGGAATACCTTACAGGACACATGAACTGCTTGGTTTTCACTTCTTAATATACAATTTTGGAAGTGTTCTAACTTGTTAAAGTACACAACAGCTTTTCAGCTATTTTCTTAAAGTTTAGCTAGAGGGAGGGGGAGGAGGAAGGGGTGCTAAGATGGTTACAAGTTCCTGATGTAAAACATACATAAAATAACTGAGTTATTAAAGAGATATAAAATTTTCTTCAAAAATGAATTTTCTTCAAATCTCAGCATCACCTTTCCTCATTTCCCTTAAAACCATAATCTTTTCCCTAGAGTTCCTTTTCATCTGTCCTTTAGGGACCAATTCATTTAAAACATGTAAGCTCAAATTCACAAATTTCATGTCACCTTACATTAAGGTCTTGACTTCGAAAAGGGCTTGCAGCAAACCATGTTGAATTAAGACTTCAACTGCTACATACATTCCACTAACAGGTGTACTGTATTTCACCGAAAGTTTAGCATGCAAAAATCCACTTTCAGAAGCTCATAAAGGCCTTAAAATTATTCTTTGGATAACAACTTCCAAGTTTTTTCCGGTAAAAAGTACTTAAAATCTCCATACAAAGTGGATGATTTGATAAGAACCAAGCAAGATGTGTCACTTGTAAAATGCTCAACTTTAGGTGGCATACAATAAATCAACCTGTCTCACTGCGCTTGCAAGGGGTCATAATAGCTGCCACCTTCACAAAACCTTTAAAACAGCTGAAATTCTGGTGGTTTTAGACTACAATCTTCCGCTATCAATTAGGACAAAACCACTCTAGGGTGAAAGTGTGAATGTGAGGTGTTACACTGGTTGCTGGTTCCTAGTAAGTTCATCATGGACATCACTCCCGAAAATTTCCATCCCAAAATCTTATTAAGAGTTATAAAATATAATTCTATATTTTTGGGGCTATTTTTTCATTTTCTTAGCATACCTCTTAAAACCTTAATCTTTGTTTTAACATTCCTTTTCATGTTAACGTTAAACCTTGTCATGATCTACTTATGTAATCTACTTATAATTAATATTTTCTTTAATCTACAAGTACTAAAATTCTCAAGGGATGAAAATTTGATCCCCTCTTGAATCATGACTGCATTTACTCAGTTGGTTGTACATGATGTTCAAGGACTTATCTTTAGAACTCAGGAACACACAGGATTAGCACAATCAAACACTGACGTAATGAATGCCTTTTTTATTCTGCTTTGCACTGCACCTTTAGGATAAGTAATGGATAGGAGACTATTTAGAAGTAGATGCCATCTACGAACCTGATAAAAAACTGATGATTTCCCACTGCCAGTTGATGAGATTACTTTGACAAATCGGCTAACAGGAAGGTCTCGATATACCACAGGTGCTTAAACCTTAAATAAGCCTACTGTGCCTGACCTACCTGTCAGAAGGGGCTGTATGTAAGTTAATTGCGTTGTGGGGGGGGGGGGGGTTTGGTGGTGGTCATCAATCGTGTAAGTGTGAAAGAAAAATTTTCATATTGTAAATGTATAAATAGGACACGTGATGCTGTACCCATAAACAATGACCTTGAAACATGCAAAAGTCACCGAAAATAAATACGTTTCTTCCCGATGCCTACAGAGTGTACATCTGGTAGTGACTTGATGCATATATAAATCTGTCCACGAGCTATCAAGTTACAGACTGAGAGATATGGATAGAGGCACAGACCTAAACAACGCCAATTGAGTCAAAATGTTGCTATTTTCACGGAAAAAAAGTAATAGATGTGATGCCGAGCACTATTAATAATAAAGACTTACATGTATATACACATGTATGTCCTAACTTTGGGCTGAAAATTCTACGGTGGATAAGAGTAAATGCTTTAGATATTGGCAACGTACAGGAGATCAACATTTCCTCATAATGGAATACAATAACTATATTATTATTATAATACATGAGGTCTGGAAAATTACACAGCCTAGAAATTGAAACTATGACTGGTTCTGGTTTTTATTCTTTTATTTGAATTAAAGACTATTCAGCATTCTTTTAATACAAAAATTAGCAATAACACAGAGATTTAAAAGTGCATCTCCCATTCTCCATTCTAACTGAGCATTGACTATTTCTGGTGGATGGAATGTCATGGGTGTTGAGTAACATAAATTGCTGGCGTACATGTAATTTCCTTAAAGAAATACACTGTCTTTCGTCTTGCCTCTCAATGGACTAACAACCTGTTTAACCGATAGTAAATGTATTTCAGTCCTCTCACATGTGAGTAAATATTTGGATATAATACATACCACTACTATTTTATCAAACACATTCCCTACCCTTAAAAAAATCATAAAGGACCACATTAGGAAGCAAACTGTCAATGTGTCTGGGACAGCCTGTCATTCAACTGATGACAGGTCCTTGGTATGAAGTAGGAGGGTTGTGTCTGAAACCTAGCCTGAAAGCCTGGACACATACAAGTAAGACATTTGGGTATACATGTACTTACAGCAGACCACAATCAGCCTTGCTGAATTCAGTATGGTGAGTTTGTGCCTGCCAGAATCTGTAGATTAATTTGGTTTTTCTAATATTCATATCTAATTCTAATACATTCACGTAGAAATCTTCTCCAGCACATACTCCTACAACCCTACTGTTTAACAGCATATTTTCATACGAAACAAGATTTTAAATGAACCTTTTTTTCTGATCACAGACTTAAGTTGTACCCTGTGTGTTGGAAGCAAAGATATTTCACAAGAGCCAGGATTATCACCAATAACTAAAAAATATGACACTCAACAATGTGCTTTTCATGGAACTCATGGCGGTACAGCTGGAGACCCTTCCTACTAAGTAAGTATGTTTTTTAGAGCAGTGAGATTGGGAGGAAGGAACCAAAGGCAGTGATGTTCCATTAAGCATTGCAAAGATATTCAGGCTGTGCAATTTATGTGCATTTGTGGATCATTCAGCTGCAAGCAGTGCTAAACTGTCCTGACTGTGTCAAACAGTTCCTGATAACAGTTAAACTTGTGAAAGCTTCAAGTTTCATGGACTGGTACCTTGTGGACAAGGCTGAGGTGAAAGGCTCCCGAGCTCGTGTCATGGACAAGGTAACGCATAAACTGAACATCAACTTACAGCAGTCAAAATAACAACACACTTTCAACAAGTTCTGTAGAAAAGGCCAAACCTGATGCCATCTCCAAGAAGGGAAAAGTGAGTTAAATGTTCAATCCCAGTTTAATTTTATTTTAACTGTCTGTTACAAAATTCAAAATTACTTTCGAATCACAGAAAAAAAGGCCATTATTACAGCACTGTGCAAGAATGAACTTCACAAACCTCAGCGAGGTGCACAACAGATTAAATGACACTGAACTGCAGACGGTTTTCAGTGACACTGAGCTGTGCTACTTCTTAAATGACAGTGATCAGCATGGCTTTAATATTAATGCCAGTTTGTTGGGAGATAAATCAGTGATGTTAGAGCCATGTGAGGACTTCTGGTGCCTGATGCAAACGATATCCATCAGCATTATCACTCTGCTAATCATCCTGACCAACTTGCTGGACATAGCTGTGATCTGTTTTAGTTTCGCCACACTTGATATATGTGAATACTTCATGCTGTCTCTAGCCTTTGCTGATCTGGGCATTGGAACCCTGGTAACACCATTCTCTATTCTGCCCTCTTACTACCAGAGCTGGGTGTACAGTCCCGAATGGTGTTCTATCACTGCCACACTGGTGGCTGTATTGTGCACAGTGTCCATTTACTCCATCATGTTAATCAGTGTGAACCGATACCTGGACATCATGTACCCGCTACACTCTCAACGACTGCTCACCAAACCCCGAAGCCTATTTACCATTGCTCTGATCTGGACAATCAGCCTCACGGTGTTCGTCACAAACAACATCATGGTGAATCAATACTACTTTGATCACGATTCTTACATCTGCTCCATAGACTTTCCCAATCAGCCAAAGTTCACCGTGACTATCACGGCAACAGTTGTAGCACCACCCACAGTTATAATTGCGTTTGTTTACATGCGGATATTCTGCACTGCCAAACGCCACAGTGCCAAAATCAGGGACTTGAGTCGATTCTGTTCTCATCAAACACCAGTAACAAATACTACAGTTTCACTGGCCAAAGCGTCTGCATGGAAAAGTGTGAAGATGTATGTGTTCATCATTGGTGGTTTCTGCTTGGCCTGGATTCCATTCTCTTTCTTACAGCTGGTGCTTTGTACCACAGATTTGCCAGTCCCTAAAGCTCTGGACTTCATTATCCTGTGGACAGCCATGGCTAACTCCTTTTGGAACACTATCATTTACTTCCTCATGCACAAAAAGTACAGACAGGGTTGCAACAAAGTGCTGAAGTGTGTCCTCTCCAAAAACAGGGTCGGTGATAGTGATCAATGACTATCCTCTAGATGTATGAAATTTCAATTAGACACTGCGGACAAGTGCCATATACTGCAAATGATCCAAAATGTCATCCATTTCAAGGTGCTCATTATTCTTTATTCTAAGACTTCTAACGATCTTGAAAAGGATCCTTTGGAAAGTTAGGATCGCACTCTACATGTTCCATTTGAAGGTTTGATTAATAAATCAAAGCCTCAAATCAAGTGTGCTTTTCGCGTCTTGTTACAATCTTTTCATTCTATTACAGATATAGCCTAATTCTTCAACCTGTTCAACCATCTCTGCAACCAATATTTTGAAACAGTTTTATGAAGTTTGCATGTTTAATCGAACAAAGAAATCATTTTTAGCATCAGTTTCATAATCATTGTATACATAAATTCCACTGAAAAAAGTGCTTTAATGCTTGAAAAGGTTGAAGATTTAGAGTATGCATACTGCAATATACAGATTCTACCAGCTTCATAATAATTGATGACAGCGGTCATGAGGGAATATTTGAACATAAAGCTTTTAAACATTAATATCAAAATCATATCATTCATGGATCAACTTCATGTATTGGAGAAAACTTTGCTTGATTCTGTCTTTCCCTGCCACCACCTTCATGTCTGTTTGTTTTATTAGGGTTTAATGTTGCTTTCAGCACATTCATGTATGGTTTTGCTTTGTACAGAGGACTTTTTGCCATACATTCAAACAAAATATTCCTTCTTCGTATTGTATACCGGTACATATGTATTGTAGATATACATGTTCTGTACATGACCTCAGTATTTTGTTCTTTGTTACTTGTTGAAGTACATGCAAATTACAAAAGTTACAATGCTAATGTTCAGAGTGAAATTGTATCAAACAAATTTTAGTGACAGTTCAATACATCTGTTGTGCAATATACATTGTTTAATAAATATTGCACAGTAATTTTATTTCATTTATTTCATTTCACACGGTACTCGAGAATATTTCACTTATTTCATTTCAAACTGGGAAGAGCCCAGGAGAAACCCATGACCATCAGCAGGTTGCTGGCAGACCTTCCCACGTACGGCCTGCGAGGAAGCCAGCATGAGATGGATTTGAACTCACAGTGACTGTATTGGTGAGAGGCTCCTGGGCCACTGTGATGAGCTAGCATGCTTACCACCTCAGTCAATGGGGTCCCCAGTTCCATAAATAAATAGTTGTCACTAATTATAAAACAGTTGCTGTAAGGCCTATGAAAATTTTAGTTCTGTAGGATTTTCAACAATTAAATCATTTGCTATGATTCGATGCTCACAGCCAAGTATGTTCATGGAGTACGTTCATTTAATTACCATTGTTCGGTGCCTTCTAATTGGTCACTGCTACAGGAAATCGGTGCTGACAGGTAATCTTGTACTCTGAAGATCCCTTACAGCAGAAAAATCCCAGATGGCTGGGAGTTAAATATTCGCTAGGACAAGAGTTAAAGTAGTATCAATGTCATTCGGTGCAAACTGACCTCTGACCTTGTCTTATGTGGCCTTTCTGCACTATAATCTTGTCTTCAAGGGAAAAAGCCAGCAAAATATGAATTTATGGCGAGTAAAAAGACCATTATCACAGCACTTGAAAATATCTTGACTGATTTTTTAAGATTTTTTCTCCCCAATTCAATACAGTCACATGTTTTGATTGTATGATGTGCTTTATGGACCATATTGATACATCTCTGTACACCTTTATGTTCAGCTCTGAATAAAGTTCTTGTTAACCTTACTCCTGTAATGTGTTTGTGGAAAAGCTAATGTGTGCATGCAAATGCTAATATGACATTAAAGTTGAACTCTGGGGCCTTAGCAAGGTCAGCCTGGCATCACTGTTGACACATATTATCAAATCATTATCAATAATTTACAAAAATATAAATATCCATCAATTCCCCAATGAAAGAATAAATTGTGACCAAGTAAACTGTATATTAGTTAAAAAAAAATGAAGAATACTCACTTTGAGCTTTTGAACGAATGAGACAAACTGTTCCCGGCTTAAGACGCCCACTTGGGAATCTCTGTGGAAGGCACTGTCCCGACCGCTGTTGCTTCTTTTGTGTTGGGTATTGGTTGTGAAGATTAGTAACACTGAAAAGTTTAACACAAAGACTTGAGATTACCATCATTTTGGGCACACCACGTAATTTGTTGATCCCACATAGCCAGGCCTGGACATCTCTGCAGCTCTGAATGACTTGAAAAACACAGGCTTTAATTACTGATTAGTAAATACCGATAAAAGACAGTTAAAAAAAATGAGCTGTGTTCTCTATTTATTACATTACCATGTACAGAGCTACCTGCTTTGCTCGAAAACTGTATGTTTTACCCAAACTACAGATAGTGCATGCTGAGTGAAAGGATACCAGGAACTGTCAGCTCAACACAACTGATGTTCAAATTCTGGACCACTATTTCAAAAGACAATTCCTTATATCCCATCCCTTGACTATATGTTTTATTATATCGAAAAACAAAATAGGGTTATAAAAAGTTCAAAACAGAAGACAGTCGACACTTTATATGGTTGAAATTATACCACTTACATGCATAGTATGTAAAACTTGTCAAATCTACAAACACAGTTTTCGCTCTATCTTTATCCTGCCACCATGTGGGCCGCTGTTGCAAAAGTGAAATATTTTTGAGCACAGCGTAAAACACCAGTCAAATAAATAAATAATTATAATACGTTTATAGGTTGTCCTGAATTCAGCATATTTTTGCAGTTGAACCACAACAGATTTTTAGTAAATTCTTAATAACCCCCCCCACCCCCAAAAAAAAAAAGCTTCAGGCAGCACACATCACATCTTACAACACAGAAGCTTCAGGCAGCACACATCACATCTTACAACACACAAGCTTCAGGCAGCACACATCACATCTTACAACACACAAGCTTCAGGCAGCACACATCACATCTTACAACACACAAGCTTCAGGCAGCACACATCACATCTTACAACACACAAGCTTCAGGCATATAACAATACAGTTTTCTTATGACACGATTCACAATACAATACGCTACTTTCACAATACAGTAATATTTATTTATTTGATTGGTGTTTTACACCACACTCAAGAATATATCATTTATACCATGGAGGCTAGCATTATGGTGGGAGGAAACCACCTTATGTGCCTTACCTGACCATGGCAACATGGCACATGTACATGTAGTACATGATAAAAATAGTATCATTATGATTATTATAAAGTTTAGTTTTGGAGCAAAAACAAACTTCAGTATGTGGTTGCTATGTCCCTGTGTCAAAACAAAGTCATTTAGGCCCTATTTTAAAAGGTGGATGCCATCATCAGATGAAGGCCAGATGAAGCAACGCATGCATAGACATGTTTATTATGTTTCACGTGTATTTAACGGTTTTGCAAGTTCGAAACACAGTTGTCACACGATCGCCAGCGGGTAATGCAAATAATAGTCTGACTTCGTCTGAAACATTTCCTTGTTGTTGTGACGCCATATTGGATGGTTGAGCAAGAGGCTGACTGGTACGGATGATTTGATTGGCTGTAATGCTCAAGACAGCCAACCAGGGTAAGCCTTTTAGAAATACACCGGCTTCAGCCCTCAGCCGAAAGTAGGCAGGTCAATCATGATTTGTTTTTACAGACAAACTGCTGTTAAGCATTCAAACTCTAGTAAACTGACACGTACTTGCCAACACTGTATGTTTTGTGCATTTACAGCTCTGTTTATTGATAGCAAATAAAACTATTGTGATGACTGTATTGCCATATGCGTTTTGCATATCGTGCTTTGAATCTCAATGCAACAAATAGCAACACATCGATATGGCGGGGTACTGTTACATCCCTATACAAGCTAACATTGTATTCTGTACAACGGAAATATGTCGTCAACAGCTTACAGGATTCCTACTTTGTTCAACTGACCTGCATCCCAAAGATCACGTGCAGCTTTCCTGGCATTTTTGATGTTGGGTAAATCCTTACAAGTGCAGGATAGGAGACGGCCAAACTGTAAACAATCAAAGCATACATGTAACAGTTGAGTTCATGCTCAGTTCATGCTGCAGGTAATATGCTTTTTCATGTACAAATGTTGTATCTGACCCAAAACTTACTCGCATAATTATTTCAACTTTTCTACATGGCCAGATTTACTCCTTCATCTGGACGTTATGCAAAAGCATAGATACCCAGAAAAAAAAATCACAAATTTCAATAATTCAACAAAATTTTATTTGCCATTTGAACAGGGCAAAAGTTAAGCTTAACCAATGCTTGAAGATTTTGTGAAGTTGCATTTTGTTAGTGGGGCATTGTCGAACATGCCTGATTTGGAGTAGGTTCATTACTGACGTTACATTCTCAACGAGGAAAACTATATTTTCAAGGTACATTGTTATTTGTAACTATTCTGCTGGTGGCCATATGCTGTCTCGGGCATACCACACAGACATACATACCAGTCTAGAATTGCACGAAAGCACAACCTGAGCTCTTCAGTGTACTTCTAAACTTGTATGTAGAAGATAAATTGTATCTCGCTCGGATGCACTAACGAACATGACACAGATTTTCCAACTCACCTCAATGAATCCATTGCGAGTGTTCTCCAGATTACACATGTATGACCAGTCTTGCATGTTCAGCAGAAACGCAATACAGTGCTCCAATACTTCCTGGCTTGGCTGGATATCTGATGTCAAACATAAGAAAAATACAGTTATACCGAATACAATTTCTATTCCTTATAATGCCTGGTTTAGGATGGTGCCGAATTGAGGGTACAGAGATTTTGCCACTAAATGATCACATTATATTTATATATCATTAAAGGTGTTCATAACATGCTTCCACAATGATATCAAGCTTGGCTTTCCACATTTCAATCCCTTCTGTTTGTTTTTCTCAAAAAGACGGGGATAAGGTAGAGGGAAGATAACCTGGACACTAAAGTACAGCACGGACTGTAGGATTTGGCCCAAGTATCACCATGGATAAATATGAGCTGAATCCAGCTATACAGGCATCCAACACATTTATTCACTAATGTAACTGGGGTTTTATTGGGCATTCTCAAGAGGTATTCACATATATGATGACAGTCAAGTGGTGGGGTGAAGTGAACTCAAGCCTGCAAATAGGTGCCTGACATTTTTTAAAACACCTCTTTGGACAAAGTGGCATGACCATGTTTTCCATGTTATAAAGTACTGGACAATGTTCACTTGAGTAATACCACTTCCATCAAAGGGGTGTTTAAAAAAAATGTCAGGCACCTATTTGCAGGCTTGTTAACTGGAGAGCTCAGAATCAATCATTCACCTATGCCAGGTGCCTGATAAATTTTCTGACTTAAAGCTGCAGTCGAAACACCGATAGCTGAATTTGAAAACCTGACCTCACTGATGAAGTTTTTTGTAGCGAAATTACAGCTGAATAGTGTGGACATCATTTCACGACGGAAGTTCATTTAAATCAGTGGATTGATTCATTGATATTTTCACACCTTGCAACCACCATCTGCAAACTTTCAGACTGTTTTTAATGCTGAAACTTACATATATATTTTTCCACTTGGATAACATTCACCTTACATGCATCTTCAAAACAAACCTCAAAAAGATCAACACACCTTTCCAAATCCGAAAAAAAGTGAGTAACTTAGTCATGGAGGAAATTCCAGGTCAAACACAGTACATGTCTTTGATCTTACCCTGGTCCAGACGTAAGGCTGTGATGCACGTCTTGGCCTTCTTGGCCACATCCTGCTGGGTAGATCCCTCGGGGAAAGTCTCATTCAGGAAGAACTGCTGAAGATCGGCCAGCACCATTTGCCACTTGATGTGTTTGGACAGTTTGTAAGTCGCATCCTGTGTCAGGAAAGTGTCAGCTTTGGCCAGAAGCTGACGAGATCGATCAAATATCTGAAACAGGTAGAAGCATGTAATCCTTCGCACGGGAACAGCCAACACAGTGATCAAAGATCTGGGTTCTTTTTCAAAGCTTAGCTTTCGGAACAAAGATATGAAAACAGACATTATTACTATTACTTTTGAACTTCAATCAGATAGAGAATACTTCCCGATCCTGTCCGAAAAGTGCATCTTATGTGTATCTTCTGGCCACTCTACGCACAACTTGATCAAAGTCTTTGCCTTCGCGTTAGCCGCTACCTGTGCACTTTTATTTACTTAGTCATTAATTTGATTGGCGTTTTACAACATAGCCACAAAAATTTCATTTACACTACAACTGCCAACATTATAGTGGGATGAAACCAAGTAAGCTAAGGGGAAACCAAGGACCATCTGCAGCTTGCTGGCAGGCCTTTAAAGGCCTTTTGTAATACTGGATTAAAATGAAGGAAGCTGCTGAGATGTAACACCTCTGTTTGTCTGTCCATTGCAGTGAGGTCAATATAACTCACCCTTAGCTCCATGCAGTGCCTGGCCTTGGCTATTAGGATGGAGATGTAATTCTTGTCCAGACCTGCTGGTAGCGGCTCCAGTCCCTGCTGAATCTCTCTGGGCAACTTCCACTGTAACAGTAGCAAACATTTATATAAATGTGTCATATCAACATTGATATAGTCATTTTATTTGACTGGCTTTCTTTTTTATTTTTTGGATGGTGCTCATGTTTGTGCAGGCAGGGAGGCATTATATCTCAGTGACTGACGACTTTTACCCAGAAATGTACAGAGTTTTAGCCTGTTTTCGAACAGGAATTCTGAAAGTGTGGCTTTTGCAGCGCTTGTCCAGTTTAAGCCTTCACAATAATAGTCGGAAAAAGGTCAAATACTTTCATAATTTTGTGGAAAATGGACAAAACATCATCAAACTTGAACCTGACTTGTAAGTCATCATGGTAAATCCATGTTCCAAGTTTCAATCCTGTGCATTGAATCATTTAAAAAAACAAGTTGCCCAGAAAACAGCTAGATGAGATGTAAAGCTGAAGTCTGCTCCAATACAGACAACCTGGCGGACTCATAACAGAGGGTCAACAGCCCATATATCACCTTATCATTTAAGGTCAGCAGATTGGAGGCCTGCCGTCCCATCTTGTAGGACAATTCCTTGACCAAATGCTTGATGTGGCAGGGGTCGTAGGCACAGATGAGTTGTCGTTCCAGGTCACCGCCAACCAGATGGCTACTGTCTGCATGAAACAATCACAGATAGCAACAAAGGGTTAACCAGCTGCACCAGCACAGATACATGTTCTCAGCATAAAACCACAACTGTAATCTTACAGGTAAACATCCATGAATCAGACAAGTCGAAAACAAGCTCTCATTCTGAGATGCAGCAAACACCTCTTTTGTTTTAACACGGAGTACATGTAGACAAACAATAAATGATGCCTTGTTCAAAGCTTATTTATGTATTAAACTATCTCTCATCAAATTATTCACACTTAAATTTGAAGCCCTAATTCCAGACCTTGTACTAAAAGTCTATTATGGCCATCTATTTGTATTATTTATTTATTCGACTGCAGTTTAAAGCCATAGTCTGGGCATCCATGAGCTTGACATTAAACAAACCAGTTGCCAGTGACATAATATTCTGTTGCTTGGCAATGCGGAGTGAAACAAAGGTTTTTTATAGATCTTCAGTCACTGGTGAATATTTCCATTATTTCTTTGCTGATGAACTCCCAAGAATTTTTCACTGGGGGTTCCCTGGCCTTCTACTAAGAGAAGCAACTCCTGTAACTCACAAAACACCTGTGCCTTCTACCCACTTGATTACCAATGTCAGCTTTGATTATTCGATCACTTGTTATGTTATTGAAATCACTAGTGTTCCCATTCATATAGGTAGAGGGCACTGCTGTTTTGCAAGTTGTAAGATTTGCTTCCCTTTGCATGAAGCTGGAGAGGCCAGTGGATCTGCCTAGATATGGAAAGTCCCTGCTGTCGAACTAACCTCTCGAGAGACTAGATCTGGATGACCTTGATCCCACTGTGTAGGAGGTGTCGTCCATGAAGGTGAAGTCATCTTCCTCGTAGGAAGAAAACTCAGAGTATTCATCCTCGTCAAAGTAGGAGCGCAGATCACTCTTAAGCAGAGTTTCACTGAAATCAGAGTCCCTAGGCAACGACTGGAGAATGTGCCTGCAACAAATAAAATGAAATGACATGATTCACATTTTCTATGACCGCAATTTGCTAAGGACATTAACAATGATGGATTTCAGCCTTGAAAAAATGTTCGCGTGAACTGTTCTATACAGATTTCTCTTGCCAGGACATGAGGCTCTGATAACTGCAGGTGTGAAAAGTATTTTCTTTTTCCTTTACATAAATGTTTGCATTTAAGTGCATATAATATTGAACATGAAATGGACATTGCTGATCTCCTCTTGTCGTCACAATTTTATACAATGTCAGACAAGGCAGGACCAATATTTTGTCAAGAGTTTCCAAAATCAAAGGGAAATAAACCAGGACATTTTGAAAATTATGTGTCGTTCACATCTGGATTTCATGTTAAAAATCACAAGCATCTATGAACTATAGTACATGTATAACCCATGCAAAGTCATAAAACAGTCAAATGCCATTCAACAACGACAGCATTTCACCTTGAAAGATGAAGCAAAAAACCTGTACAGGAAAAGGCTGGCAAAGCTGCTTCCTTTAGGCCTTGCACTTTTCTCCATTTTTGATTTTTTTCTTTTTTTTGACACAAATTTATATACTTTCTATTTTTTGGAGTAGTGTTTTACGTAGTACTCAAGAATACTTCACTTAAACGACAGTGGCCTGTTTTATGGTGGGAGGAAACCAGGTAGAGCCCGGGGGGAAACCCACAGCTATCTGCAGACTGATCTTCAAATGTATGGCCAGAGAAGAAGGCAGCATGAGCTGGGCTTGAACTCACCACAAATTTATAAAAAATGAGACCCTGGTTTTGCATGAATTTTAGCCAGCTGGACTGTCTCTTCCGTTTTGACAGTCTTTCTGAGTGTGCAGGTTCACTCAGAATAACTGATTTGATCAGCATTTAGTAGTTTATTTTCCACGAGTGGTGTTTAACTCCTGCTCAGCAATCATTGACCAACAATAATCTTGAGTTGACTATCCATGACATCCTACCCCGCGGTTTACCGTATCTATATAACACAAAGGGGGGTGATGAAAAACCCACCAGACGTAACACTTCAGGTTTGACCTTTGTCCATACGATGCTCCACTCATTGCATGTCGTAATACCTGAAAAGATGAGGCCCAACATTCAAAATCACAACCAAGTTATACCGGGAGACAGACCCAACCTAGTTCTTTTATATCAAAAGAAAACATTATTTCTAGAAGCAGACAGTCCACTATAGATGCGAATGTCCACTGACAACTCTAAGGAAAACCTTCGTCGCAATCTCTCCTTCATTCTTGGCAATCAATTAATATCTCTGAAAATGTATGACAATTGTTAGGCCAAAAAATTCATAAGTAAGAAAAACTTTGAGTTCTTGTGGAAATGGACAGCTGTGTATCTTATAATCTATATATCTTTCAGTAAAACACTTGCAATTTCTAGTAAAAGTAACCAAGGATGTGTTAGCTGTGGGATAAAAATGAAGCTGAACACTTACTTTCATGAGAAACTCAATGTTGGAGGGTTTTTTGTTGAGGTCTTCTGACAAATCAGACAGGACAGCCCGCCCCTCTAATACCTTCCTCACAATATTGCAGATTCTCAGCTGGAATATTCCTGCCTTTTCCCTGCAAGCAACAGAGACACTGTACAGAATTGGCACACATTAAGGACTCTAATAAACCCATGCCTCAGAAATATCACCCCCTGAGTCAGTTCAATCATACATTTAATATGTTCAATCAGACAGAAACCTCAAAGGGTACAAGCAATCGAAAGCACTATGTTATTTGTGGATTACATCAGTGATGGGTGAGTCCATGATGTCATCACACCAAATCCACAGGACAGATAATTTTGGTTTCTGTACTGTCCTCCAAAAGGGTTTCAATACACTGTAATTTTTGGGGATAATCACATTTAGGAAAGTAATTCTAACAATCTCAATCCTCACTTGTTTTGACACTGGTGCAGCTGTTCAAGAGTATTTTATTCACTTTAGACAATGGTCAGTGTGAAGGGTGAAGGATGCCAGAGTGTTGTCAGTAAATCACAAACATCTGACAAACTTGGCAACCAACCCCCTGTGACATACTCAGTGTGTACACAGTGTACTGGTGGATGATTAAGCATCTACATGTTAAGACTATGTATATGGGTTTACCAAGTGCTGCTGATATCTTAATACTATCAAGGGTCAGAGAACAGGACGACAGAGGCTTTGGCAATCAAGAGAAAATGGCAATCGCTTGGTTTTAATCAAATTTCCAAATTTCAATAAATCTTCTGTACAAAAGCAAGCTCCTTTGGTGAGCGTACATGTACATGCATCACCTGTCAACCTGTTGGTGTTAACTTAAACTGTAAGAACAATTCTGCCCAAATGACAAAAGGCAGCAAGTGACACCAGAAAAAAATTTTAAATGTTGATTTATTTATTTGATTAATATTTCAAAACGGACAAACCACCCTGCCTCACTCACCTGGGTTTTTTCTTGATGAACTCCTCTTCCACATCCAGCCTGTACTCCATAGGCAGCTCTTGTCTGAGGTTGTCCTCCATCAGGATGTCGGTGATTCCCTGTGAGAGATTCGCTCATGGATTTATTCATTCATCGATTGATTACGTGACAGAGGATGAACATCTGTCCATTACTATATTAGTTACTGTGTGCCTGAAATCTGACAATAGTCATGTGTGCAAGTGGACAAAAGACAGAACCATAAGGAAAGTGTTGTATCTCGGAATATACATAATGTGACTAAGCTTACCAGATGGGGATTTGAACCAGCGACCAAGGGGTTTCGAGTCCATGTTTCTATCATTAGACTAAAGGGAAATTCTGTTCAGCCTGGAGGTAAATAGCACTTATATATCACCCTGTTTCATTCGCCCCCTCGTTTTCCAAGTCGTGTCCTCGTGCCCCCCCAGGAAGTTAGAGCTGAACATACACAGAATCCACCAAGCTTGCTATATAAGCCATCCCAGCAACCCTGCTTGCAGCTCCAAGTTTGATCTGGCTAACCTGCTGGGGATTTGAACTAGCGATCTCTGGGTCCACGCTTCTACCACTAAACTAAAGGGAACTTCCCTCCAGCCCGAGAGCAGACAGCAGTTATATTACACCCTGTTACATTACAAACGGTTTTCTCATTGCTTTTAATACTGAAGTCTCAATAAACCACTACACACCTGTCATTCTTGCACATGCAATTTTGTGTTCCAATTGCCTGCCTAACATGAAATTTTCAACAGGTCAAAATACTGACACCAACAAGTGAGCAAGCAAACATATTATAACCATTGACCACTATTTAACACTCTTGTCATTAAAGCTTCAAACCAAATTCGATTCAATTTGACCCAGTGCTTCTGGTGATATAAAGCAGACAAGGTTATCAAACACTGATGGCACAAACACAATAGGTTTTCCCCAACAATGTTTGGTAGAGACATACATATGAATAAGTTTACTGCAAAGCTATGTACCAGAGACACTTTAATATATATGCTAATAAATAAAGCAACACAAGATCAACATGATGACTCATCAAGTATTACCTTGAAGAACTGTCTTTTGGATGCTTCTGCCTGTTCAATCAGAGACATCTGACCACTGACTTCCTGGGAAACTGCCTGTAAGGTACTACATGCTGTGCTGTAACCCTTTAACCTAGAGGACTCCAAGGCTACAAATACGGGAGTTTTTATCTGAAAAACATGTATGCAAATCTTATTATATAAGCACCTGGGCTCACCTGCATGAAACCCTCTAAACATTATGAGCATGTAACTACCCTTGCAACCTGCAGTGTGGCCACGGTAGTTACATGGTTGTAACGCTAATTAAGAAGGCTTTGAGCGAGCAGGCTGGACGCAATGCTGACATATTGACAGCGCTCACAACAGACAGGATGCCTCAACCGGTACAATTATACTGGCACCGAATTGACCAATTGACTCTTATGCTGAGAGGCAAGCAAGTTAGCGTCAAGATCAGTGATTACTGAATTCTGGACCTACAGTTTATGAGGCATACACACCAGCCACCACTGCAGCCAGTCAGACGTACATGATGTGCATACAAAATTTTTGTTTACAATGAAATAACCACTAGATATCAGTCTAAAAGTTTTGTATACTTACTGTTTCATAAAGACATTTGGCTTGATTAAAATATTCATTTGCTTTTCTGTAATTTTCTTGATAAAAATAGAATGCTCCCAGGTCGTAAAATATCTGAAAGGGAAAAACAAAATATGATCATATAGGGGCATATTAAAAGGCAATTCATTCTATACTTATCTATACTTACTAATTTTTTTAAACTTTTGTCCAACAACATGCTCAAGAATTTCCTACAAAAAGAGTTTAACAAAATTGATACAGACATTTTCAAGGGTTTTAAATAATTTATACATTATCATAACCTGTGAGGCAATGTGATGGACAAAAAACCTGAGTGGCCACAAAGCCTTTATACAAAAACATTCTTGACACTCTGGTAATGTAATCATAAAAAACGTATACTTCAAGATAATTTTATTTCAAAAATGTAAAAAAATTCTGAAGACCAAAAATGTTGACTTAGTGAGTCAATAGTTTTTAAATATTGCCCTGTTACTTTAAAGAGTTCTCATTAGAAAAACCCAGCGAACAAAACACAGTTTAGTAGTGGGTGAATTGAACCTTTAATAGAGCTAATACCATTATAAAAATAAAATCAACTCATTATTTGCAAAAGAAAATGTCAATTTTTTAATGGGTTAAATACATGTAGAACACACATGGCCATACCTGGCATTTCAGCTCTTCTATGGGCACCATTATGCCCTTTTCCCAGTTATGAGTGACCTCTTGTGTCTTCTCGTTCAACATGCCCAGACTCTGGAGTGTGGGCACCCGTAAGGGGCGCCCACACTGGGCACATCGCTCCAGCACCTTTAGGGAGGCTGCCTGCTGCTCCTTGCACTGAAATATTCAAACATTTGATGGATTTATTTGAGTCTTGGGTACCTTGCCACAGTTTATAATCTCTCATATATTATATGATGCAGGTCAGTTTCACATGTGGAGGCAACCAGAGAGCCTAGGGTAAACCACTGACTTTTGGCAACTGACTTGCAGGATGTTCATGTTAACATCTGGATCAAATTATTATGATGCTTACAAAGTGACATTAAATAATATACTTGGGATGTCACAGGACTATTACTTGTACTAAAAGCCAACAACCAAATTCAAAACATTAGATTTTAATTTATTCAGTCATAAATAAAAAAAACAGTATTTTTGACCCTAGCTTTGAATGGATATACTTCATGGATGATTACATATTTTGAAGGTACTCTTTCACTTTAATTAACTAAGTATACACTACATTTATTGACTTACAGCCTTCACAATTGCCTCGTTAGCAGCCATGGCTGCAATGTTCTGTTCCACGACAGCTGTCCTGCAGCACAGCACAAAGCAAACAACAAAATTATTCATCACTTTTGTGCCTCAAATAGAATGATGAAAAAATCAATAATTTTATAATGTGACTCATGTCACATGAAAAATAGCAATTTACTAGTCCCTTCCACTTGGAGTTGATTGCACCTTATGTTGCCTAAGAGATAATTTGGCAACATTTCCACCGAAATGAGCAGCATTTAAGAGCACCAAGAGTGTATTAGAACAATTTTCATGAATTAGCGCATCGTAAAAACAAAATACTGCCTAGTAAAGGCCATTGTGCCTGGTTTGATGAAGCTATTTATTACATATGCGGCCTGACAGTCATAAATTAATTTCAAATTTAACACCATTTAGTTTTTAATGTGGCAACAAAAAAAAAAAACATGCCAAAACTTCAACACATTGACTCATTGGCTGGCACCAGCACGTTGGTAAAGAAGAACTTTCTATACACGTTCTATCATTCTGTCATATCTCAGCACTTCTAATACTGACTTTACCATGGCAAGATTTATCCCCCTTTAGTCTCTTCCACAATGATTTTAAGCTGTGGAAGCACACATTAGAATATCATCCACAAAGATGTACACAAACTACTCACATATTATTTTCCACAAGCAGAATCATACATGAGGATGAATGTAATGAAACAAAACCCATACCCTTGGAAAAAGCCAGTTTTGGCGACTTTTGCAGGAAAACTGTCTTTCACTATGGACTTCAGACTCCTGAAATGCAAAACAGTAAGACTATATCTAGGTGTGAAACTAAATATGCAAGCAAAATGTCATCTTCCATTGATTCAATGATAGAAATCTTCAGCCTTACATTCCACAACACACAATGTATGTCTATCCCAGGTTAATTCATTTATTTATTTGCTGTCTTATGTCGTATTCAAGAATATTACACCCACACAACAGCGAGTAGCATTATGAAGGGAGGAAACAAGGCCCTACCATCTACAGGTTGCTGGCAGACTTTCGGATGGGAAAGCACAGGTGAGTTTGACTTCAATCGGCAAGAGCCGCATTGGTGAGAGGCTAGTGTGTCACTGTTCCGCACTAGCACGCTATCCATTATGCCACATAGGCCCCTATCACAGATGGACATGGCAGATAAAGGATCATATCAATAACTTTTGCTATCCACAGAATGATAGGAAACATGTTGAATAAATCCATGACTTTAAATGAAATTAGCAGAACTTGGCGGCCATACGATTTAAATTCAGATTTTCCGCTATAAACTGTTTAAAAATGTTTGAAAACAAAACGCAGCAAGTGCACAAAAAGTCACAAGGCCAGCCTCTCTGAAAGGGTGAACAAACCATCTGTGATATAGTTGTATGGCAAACAGAGCTTCGTCTGACAGCCCATCTATTCCATCTACTGCGGACTTCTTTAGCTCAAAGTCTCCACCCACAGTGATCCTCAGCAGTTCCGACAGTAGTGACTGAACAATGGATAAAGGCACTCTGCAAAACAACATCATCACACTCCATGGTTTGTGGGGAAAATGTTGGTTTTAGAAATGGAAAAATTTAATCTCAGGAAAGGATGCTAAAATTAAAATTGCAACTTGCTTTAGGTTTTCCTTCATAATAATGTCTTACTTACGCCATTGAGTAGACATAGTTCTGTTTTGTATAACATTTTGTGGGGAAAATGGCCTGTTACAGGCCTGACTACATTTATATGAGTAGCCAGAATCCTGATAGGAAGCCTTGACAAAAAATCAACAATCAAAAAATCAATAACTGCAAATTGCTACAAATCCACTCAACCCTACACAAAATATAAAATCTATAAATTTATGAGTACTTCATGTACATGTAAGAGACATCTTATTACTGTCCTTACAACAAACTCTGGGCAGAGAGCATGTAACAGCGATAAGCCTGCATTGCGACAGTTAACACCAGAGGAGATATGACAGTGTGACAATAGGCAAATGGTCACACTCATCCACCAGTGTCTGTTTGTGTGATACCTGTACCATATAAGGCACACGTTGTTGTAACTTACCCATTTTCTAAGTATGACAAATCCCATTTCAGGTAAGCAGCTACTTTCAGCGCCAAAATCCGCAACGCTTGAATCTTCTTGTTTTCTTTAATCTGTTGTTTATTATCAACTGGAAACAGAATGAATGTATTATTATCATGGTAACACTACATGACTGGAATGAGATGTATGTGTGTGGTACAATGTGATACATTATAATACGTTGTTCCTTACACTTGGAATCACAGTATCAATACACCATGACAATCCTACTGATCTGTCGAGCATCAGTCTCGAGGTCGGGAGATCCAGCTTCAGCCCTGGGACAGGTCAAACCAAAGACTTCAAATTTGGAGAAACTTCAAATCATGCAGTCATGAAACCTCAGTATGTTAGTCGTACAGACTTGAAGTTTTGCACCTACACTTTTTTAAACTTCTGTTCTCGTGACTTGGTGGCAATTTGGAATTTGATGAAAACCTTTAAAAATCTTCTCAAAAACGCCTGAACAACTTGTTCTCAAACTTGGTATTCAGTTGTGAAAACTTTAAGTTTGAAAAGGAAAGTTTGATATAGTGGAAAATTCTAGAAGCTAGCTTTTGGGTAATTATGTCATTAATGAGACCAAAGAACTCATTTTTTCAAAATATTTTCTAAACTGTTAAGATTTTTACTGTCGGAAACTCCTTTATCTTACGCAATTTGGGATGCTGATTCCGAATATGCAAATTTTGGAAAACCGGAAATGATGTCATCTAAATCGGAAGTGAGTGTATTTCCATAACGAGTGAAGCTAGAAAAGCAATCTTTAGGCTTAACATCATCCCAAGGCATGGAGATAAATTTGACATAGCCCAAAGTGACGTCAGCAAAACAGAACTAATGTGTACCGAAACAAAATTGCCATTTTTGCAAGTTTCAAAATTGAAGAACTTCTGCGGCTAAAATGGCAAGGCAGAAGTATGCGAAACTTAAGTAGGTAGTAGGCTTTGGGATTGTCTTTTGTGAGTAAAAGTTTGGGTGTTCTCAGTCATGTGACTCAGTTGCCATATTGGGTTGATATGAAAACTTTTGAGAGGCATTCTCTTCCAAACCCTATATGCATCTGACCTGAAATTTTGCACGAGTAACAACTGTTGCCTCTGGATTATTTGGACAGAGAAAGAAAGCAATGTGTGAGCAAACAACCGAAACAGGAAGGGATGTCATGTGAAAACAAAAATTTCTTTCTTATGATGCATATTTTTGTCACAAATTGTGATCAAAGTGCGAAAAAACGTAATTTTCCCAATATTTGAAGGTCACGTGAAAGAAGGTGGTTAAAGCTATAAAGCTAAAGATCGCTCAGTGGAAAGCACTATTTATGTACTGTATGTGTGCTGAAAATCTTTGAGCTGTCTTAAAAAATGCAGGATGTACAGCGCTTCAAAAGTGACTATTTGGCACATTTTTTTCTATATGCTATATAATGGATATACAATGAATTTGTGCTTAGGATGAATGTACAAATATTGTTCCTGATCACGAATCTGGTCTTATTTCTTTCCTGGGATGCTAATTGCGATCTAAATGTGAAAAACCGCAATTTCCCCCATTGCAGAGGTCATGTGACAGAAATACTTTATAGCCGCAAAGCTGAAAATCACCAGGTACAAATCACTACATATGCACAATATGTGTGCCTAAATTCATTGTGCTGTGTTAATAAATAGAGGATTTGCACGGATTCAGACACTGTTCACAGGCCGATTTACTACATATGGAGTTTACATCTATATGCATGATAAATACTGTATATGCATTGTATTAATGGCTCCAAAGAATGTACGCTTTCTAAATAGGTCATCCATTTGTTAAAGCATGAAGGCAGCATTTATTTAACATAAAGTGACGACACATAGTCTGGAAATACCGCTTTGAACCCGGGCATTGCTGCTTCAGGAGCTATATTTATTATTTTATTTTCGACAACTTAAAATGGTTGACCACTTTCTAAATATTTATAGCTCTTGATTACTACAATGCATAGCCCTTGTTGTAAAACCTCGGTACTTTTATATGCTACAAATAGATGTAGACTTATGATTCATTCAACCAACAGTGCCGAAAACCTACTCAACTATGGTATTAACACAGCACTGATTTGTCCCTATGTATTATGTGTACCGGTATAAATGTACTTTGTTATCAGGTCTCTGCACATGTAAAGTTCAGACTTACGAAGGCCTGCTAATCCTAATCCCTCAATATCTTAATGCCTCCTCTACACCTTTAATTTTACATAGGATAATCCTTTCATTGTAGATTACAAGGATTACATGCAAACTTCAGCATTCAACCATGAAGAAGTATTATTATTTAGTGAGCCTCATAATGCCTAACCCACTATTTTCCCTTAAAAGATATGCAGAGTTGTGTGACTACAAGGAAATGGCCCAGAAACATACACCCATATATTGTACAGATTGAATTCATACTTGAACTTTCTAGTCATCAGAAAAAAGCCCCAAAACATTATAAACATACGGTATGTACCAATTGCCAAATTTTAAAACCTGTTAAACATATAAACATATTATAAAAAAGAAATCAATCTGTTATACTGACACTTGATCTTACCCAAACTAGCCTCTGGCTTCCAATCTGAGAAACCATTATTTGGTTGTCCATTCCCTGAGTACAGGTTAGCCACATGGACATCTGCTTGTTGGATGAATTGAACTATTAATTGTGAAGCAGTAGGATCTGAAAATACAACATATGAATAATTGAAATTTATAAACATTCAGTAATAACATGGATAATAACACTGAAACATGTGTCTGCATATTCACCTTCAACTTGAACTGATCTCGACTGTTACAAGTCAAAAGTCAAACACAAAACACGTAACTTGAAAGTAGTTACCCGAGGTATGTTGTGCGAAAGGTCATAAGACTGTCTGTCTGGTAGTTACACACAACCTTGCGACAACACTGAAAACTACCAATAGGAGTTATGAATGACATGATTTGATGGATTGATTCTACTTTAAGACTAAGGTCTCAACATTATATCCCAAACTGCCAGGAATATTATTCAGCTATAGGATCGGAGAGTGCTCAGAACCACTCTGTAACTCTTTACAATGTATTATTATCTATGTGATTATGACCAAAGTCTTTGAACTTTTGTCCTCTGGCTTCAAAGTTCAAGTTGTTCCTTGTCTTTTTTCTCTCAAAACTCATACGGTCACGTGAAGCTATTCTGTATGTCTCTCAATAGAGGTCAACAAAACACAGTATACGTGAAGCGTATCGTTTTCTGCAACCCATTATCAATGAGTAGCATTAAATTATTCATTGCAGATGTTGTGTCCCTTCCAATGACTGAAATGAACACTACACTGTAACGAACATTGACAGACGACGCCCTGCGGAAACAACTTTCCTGACAGTTTGTCAGCTTACCGCTCGATTCGTCAGATAAGTGATTCTCCAAAAGGTTTTCGTTCAGGAGAAATTCAAACCAAGAAACTGCGGGCATATGTGCAGGGCCGCTCGCGTTCAGACGGGGGAAAGTCTCCGACATGGTTGAGCATTCTTTCAGGTCCGGTGTTCGTTGTCTTGGGACACTTTCGGCCTTTCCGCCTAGTCTGCCAATATTAACCACAGTCGCAGGCCCCCCCAATACGGCGAGCAGAGCATACGTAGTTAACACGGGCAAGGGGTTCCGGCAGGATACTTGCTCATAGGATTAAGGTAACATTGAAGAGTTCTACTTCCGCTTGTGTTATGGAAAATGGCCAAGAGAAATGTCTGCATGCATGTTACTTGTCAAAAATTTCGACAGTTTTGTAGGCCGTAATGACTTAGTTATGGCTGAACGGTTGTTATCGTTGCAAACTGTTCTCTACAGTTAGTGAACATTTTGAGTCCTACAACACGTTGGCGTCAATGACTACAATCTTGTTTCAGATTTAGCAAACATCAAGACTGCGCAAACATGTGTACGTAAGTGGATTAGAATCTCAGGATGGCTGCCATGAAGCCCGATTCTTGCACTTCAGTTTCCACATCGCGGGTGCTCACCAAAGCTATTGTCAAAACTAACAGGGAGGACAAGAGTAGTGTGGATCTCACGGAATTTCTGTCCCCAGAGGTATACGTGTTTACATGAAGATCGAAGTACAATGTAAACAGCACACGCACTTGCAGGGTTTGTAACCTACGGATGGTCGTGGGTTTCCCCCTGGCTCTTCTCGGTTTCCTATCACCATAGCGCTGGTCGCTGTCGTTTATGTGAAATGTTCTTGAGTACGACGTAAAACACCAGTCAAATAAATAAATGCTAGCTTTATGTAGCCACATTAAAGGCTTCCCTGTATTATTGACACAGCAGAATTATCAACTCAGGTAGAAATGATGTAAAGCTTTAGAAAATTAAAGCTGTAGCCATTAATATGCTTAGCAGAAGTTAAGCATGTACATGTAGGCTAGTTCTTCCATATGTAAACAGTATGGAAGGAGCATGTTTGTAGTCCACTCCCCTCGATTTTGATGTTGCTTACGATGACGTCAAACAAAGCTGTTTTAATTTTTGTAGAAGTAGTATTAGAGTTCTGCCGCCTTGCAACAGAGTAGGTTATATATTGTCATTTATATCTGTTGAAAATGTCTAAAGAGAGCCCTGTATGTCATTTTACCTTCTGTTTTTGTTCTTTCCTTTTCTGTGTCCAGTATGACAGCTGTATGATGTGTCAGGGCTTCTACGGGCGTAGTTTTGGTCAACCAGTCTGCAGCACTTGTCACATCTTTCTGTTCATCACTGACATCAACAAAGATGAGGAAGGTGAAGGTGGAGAGGAGTATAAAGAGGTAAGGAGGCATCAGTGACATTGCCCTGTCATGTTTGAATGCCATAAGTATAAAATTGAACGAGAAGTTAAAGATAAACCCCTGTGACATGGATCATTAAGCTGGATTGTCTTATTTACTTCTTTATGAGAACAGTGTTTATGAAGATATTCTAACTCGATTGTGCAGCTTGCATGCATTTTATTTGATAGTTACAGTAAATCATCTTGCAAAGGGCCTCTGCGGCGCCTCTCACCAGTGCGCTTGCTCTAAGTTCAAGTTCAGATCTAGTCGGCTTCTTTTACAGTTTTATGTTTGAAGGTCTGCCAGCAACCTGCAGATGCTGCTGGCATGACAGGGTCTTACTGCGGTCTGCTGGGTTTTCTTCTGCTATAATGCTAGCTGCTGTTGTACAAGTGAAATATTCTTGAATACGGGGTAAAACACAAATGAAATAAATAAACCACCTGCGATTTCATAGGATTGCATTAATTACTGCTGGATGAACTATTCTAGAGGAGTAGGATCAAACTGATATGCGATTTACTGTTTTGTCAAGTGAAATTGATTACATCATAAAACACAAATCAAACAAATAAATCACCTGTTGTTTCATAGGATTTCATTAATTACTCCGCTGTTTGAAGTATTCTAGAGGAGTATGATCAAATGAACTGATATGCGATTTACTGTTTTGTCAAATAATGATTTGATTTTTTGCGGACTTAGTTCTGTTAGTGAGCAGGGTGATTAATTGGTGAAAAATTACATGAAATTACAAGTGATTTACTATATGTTTTGACATTTTGTAAAACATTCTTAAGCACACTGCTATCAACAATGCAATAAATAAATGAATAAGTAAATAATTTGAGTGTGTATGAAAAAGAGACTGTGATGATTACTGTGTTGGTCGTCAGTGAGAAAACAACTTCAGCAACATTGGCAGTGAAAGGGACTCAACCTCATGGTATATAAGGGGCAGCACAATGACCCAGGAGCCTCTTGCCAATGCTGTCGCAGCTCATTCTGGCTTCCTCCCCGGCAGCACGTGGGAAGGTCTGCCAGCAACCTGCGGATGGTCATGGGTTTCCTCTAACATAAATACTGACCACCATCGTATAATTCAAATATTCTTCAATGCGTAAAACACAAATTGAATAAATAAGTAAATCACAGTGTATATGTATATCATGAGGGCCAAGGGTCTAGAGTATATATATCATCCTTCCCCCTCTGTAGCCATGGTACATGTATACTGATGGTGGCTGTATCTTGGAAGCAACCTACATGTACATGTACAGCCATCAGAGGCCTACTACTGGACAAGTTTTGGCAAAATATTCTATCGCTTCACAATTTAGATGTATCATATCACAAAGGTTATGCAGCGCTGTACTTTTACATGTAATAATTGATCTGGCTTTAGATAGACCTGTGTTTGTGCTTGCAGAAAGCAGATTCTGATGACTCAGGTAATGAAGAGCCTGATATGGCCGCTGATTTCTACATGAAGCCTGAGAGTCGCTCCAAGGTCCTTCGCTCAGGCTCGCACAAGATGGACAAGTTGGCCGAAAGGATAAGCTCCCTAACCATTCCAAGGGACACAGAAAAAGAGGCAGTTCCTGAGGGTCTATTGGACTCACTACCCCCTGAAGGTATACGATATTCCCACATCAACATGTACAATTACTCATCTGACTATCAACAGGTTTTGAGTTTCCTTAGGCGAAATGATCCTGACAGCTTTCTACTGGCTTTTTACTTAAATACTAGCTCACCATGTGCAGACTTTGAGTTTCCCTATGCTAAAGGATCTCAGTAGCTGTCTTCTAGTCCAATACTGGCTCAACATCAGCAGACTTCTCCAGGCTAATTGATCTTAGTGGCTGTCATCTAGCACACTACTAGCTCACCATCAGCAGACTTTTCCTAGGCTAATTGATCTCAGTGGTTGTCTCCTAGCACACTACTAGGTCACAAGCAGTAGGCTTACCCCACCATTCCACTACCATTCATTTGTTCACAGTGTAGAGTTTCTGCAGCTGCCTGTGGATACTGGTACCCCAACATGTATAACCCTATTCCGTGTATGCTGTTTTAATGCGATTAGCCTAAAATTTAATCAAGAATATTTCACTTACATGACTCTGGCCAACAATATGGTGGGATGAAACCGAGCGGAGCCAGGGGAAAACCCTGCTCAGCCATGTTGGTTGGAACTGTGTAAAAATCGCTTGCCTATTAGAATCCCATTAAAAGTTTCCTCTTGGATGGAATCCCATGAAAAATTTTATCCAGCATGATGAAGTGGTTAGTGAGCCTGCCTCATTGTTTAAGGCTAGGTAAAGTAGTGCCCAGCTCGATGTACATGATAGCATATGTGTCTGGATGGGTCACCTTATGTCTTAGGCATGGGGTTTCAGTGAGGAAGCATTATAAATATGTTATCATTTCACCAGCCAGGGACACATGGTCAGGATTTGTTGTGGCTGTTCATTTACATATTCTACATGAAGGCCATATGCAAGTCTCCTCCGGCCAAAACCTGGCAGTTGTTGCAGAAGTGACATGGTTACATTCTTCAGCAGGGCATTCAACATCAGTTAAATATGTGTGTGTTGTAGTGCTACTGGTAGTGTTCAAGTACCTTGATGACATCTCACTTTGGACAGCGGGTAATGTTTGCCAGAGATGGAGACAGATCTTGGAAGGGGAGACAACTGAGGATCAGTGGAAGCACTTCATCTGTCTCAGATGGCCCCTGTTCCGACCTCAGTACAGAGTCCGATGCTGGAGAAGTGTCTATGCTAAACTGTAAGTCCTGACTGTACCAACACCTACATGGGGTATTTAATCAGATTGTTTGAGAAAATATTGTGATAATGCACTTTGTTGTAGTGAAGCTGCTTTCCAGGATCTCGCCCTAAAATGGCAGATTGTCACTCTGGTTGTGACTAATGGAAAAGACATAGCTGGTATAACGTTTTATATTAAATTAAAAAGCAATTTAGATAGCTGCCAGTTATTATTTCATTTAAAATATGCAAATCTGTCTGTCACGTGTTGGAAAGTTTGTCAGTAAAGCTTGTGGTTTATCTCGGGTGCACGTGTTTCATTTTTCGTCCATAAAACTGATAGACATCCCAAAGTGAAGTACATGTATACTTGAATATAACATCAAACAGAAATCAGATAAATAAATAAGTAAACAAAGAAATCAGCTAAGTATTACATTTGTCCATGTGGAGGGTTGCTGTTTGTAGTTTTGAATTATGAAGGTAAGGTTTTGAATGTTTTTTCTATGGTGTGAAATATGTCATTGTTATCAGGGATATAATGGTATAGTGTGGAGTAATGTTGACACAGTGGAATAGAGAACTTGTATTACTTTATGTTAATGTATTAAAACACATGCTATTAAAGATCATGGGGTCTCCGTGGCTCTGTTGGTTAGCACGCTAGTGCAGCGTAATGACCCAGAAGCCCCCCATCAATGCGGTTGCTGTGAGTTCAAGTCCAGCTCATGCTGGGAAGGTCTACCAGCAAGGATGGTCGAGGGTTTCCCCCCACGATAATGCTGGCCGCCGTCATATAAGTGAAATATTCTAGAGTACAGTGTAAAACACCGATCAAATAAATAAATAAATAAATTAAAGATAAAGTATTACTTCGGTTCAGCTTTTTTAAATGAACCCAGTGTGATTTTTATGATAAAGCTATAGCAGGATACGCGCAACAAAAAGCGTTGGGGTTTCAGGAAGCCATTATATTTATTATATATGTACATTATGGTGTTTGTACATGAAAGTACTCCAGGACCCATGTTTACATGCTTTAAAGTTTCAGTACAAAGAGTGTTAATGACTGCTGTGTTTCAGACTTGAGAGTTCCCCGTGTCGGTACTGTCTAGAAAGCATGATGTTACAGGTAGGCACAGTGTTCATTATAAAGAAACATGGTTTTTGTCATACAAGTAGTACCGTAAATCACTAAATTTACGATTTTCTCTTGTTTTGAAATCAGTGTTCACATCATTGTTCAGGGTGGTGTCTCCAAAAGTACTTCAGATGTTGAGCTCAGGTTTTGCCCACATGTAAAGCACGGTAACATGTGGTGGATGCTCCTTGGTTGATGCACTGTTTGCACATTAATTACCATAACTTGCAAAATTCATAACCTTTACATCTCCTGTGTGTATTTGAATCTATAGTGAAGTAAATGTTTAAGTACTTAAGGATTGGAGCTGTAGTTTTGGATTCGTGCGTCTCTTACCCACAAGCTAATCACAAATATAGGTCTGCATGTTCAACTTATAAACTTATATCCAGTGTATGTAAAAATATGTGTATGTGCGTCATGCTGTAGAGTACACCCCCGATAGAGGAGAACTCCTGGCGACATCGGAGACTGAGAAGTGAGCTGAAGACGCTGCGAACTGATCCCCCTGAGGGTATCCAGGCCACGCCCCTTGATCGCCACTGCTGTCACTGGCAGGCCTCGATCACTGGCCCACAGGGAAGTCCGTACCAAGGAGGGCTGTTCTTGCTCTATCTTCAGATTCCAGAGAGGTACGTATAAAACATGATGTGTATAAGACATGTCATAGTGATCCGTGATAAGACGTGTCATGATTTTGTGTGATTCTGTGAGCTTTATTGATCTCAGAACAGTGGTTTCAGGTTTGTTTTGAAGGTAGTATGACACATTTCAGCACAAAACGCTATATTTCATGACATATTTTTGCCTCTAAAAATGTTATTGTTTTGCAAAATTTTAGATCATTTGCCATATCTTACAGAGGGCTGGACATTTTTTGGTTTATTTGGTGGTGTAAAAAATAAATGTTTCACTGTACAAAAGGCTGTCAGGCGTAATTAGGGAAGCAAACATTTCAGGTATCAGACACATCTCCTTACATATGAAAAAACTTGATGTACAAATTTTTGTGGAAGTGAATTCCCAAACCAAAAATTCATTATGCTTTAGTATATTTTTGCTCAATCCAGATTTCGCTGAAGATCTTTCAGAAGTAACATTTTATAGCCAATAATGCCATCTATGAAAAAAAGGAATAAAAACTTGATTTATGACATATTGTGGAAGTAGATTGAGACTTGTAATGGGAAAGGTCATCATATTAAGAAGGTCCCTTTTTAACAAAGACCAGAAGTTCGACCTTCAATGCAAAACCACATCTTTGAGCCTGGAAACCCAAACTTAACCTGAAATTGTGCCACCACAACACAGAATCAGCAGTAAAAATTGTTATGGATTTGATGCATTTATTTAAAAAGTTTAAGTGACATTACAATTTTAGGCTAAAAGCAGAAATCTGCTTGTGAAACAGGCTGCAATGTTATCTGTGAGCCAGAGTCAGAAACTCTCCACATGGTAGCTGACCGCTCTACATTTGTAAAACCTTTCATTGAATTTTCAAGACTCCCATACCACTGTTGCAGCTTGGATCTTGGTGGCATGGAGTGTTTGATGTTACAGCTGTCTTGTGTGGTCCAACATGGAGTTTACTGAACATCGCTTCCCTATCACCAATATGATATAGGTCAAGCTAAACCAAATCCACCACTAACTTTGGCTGATGGTCTGCTCCTGGCGCTTCATGTGACACCTCCCTTATAAATGGCGTCCAGAGCGCTACTGAAAATGCCATGATTTATACATTAAATCAAGAATGCAAGTAAATGAATACAGTAGTGATTTGCTTGAAATAGAGTTGAAATTTGCCCGATTTAAATTGTAAATTTAGGTGTTATTTTTTGTGTTCTGATTTCAGTTATCCCATGAGGCCTCCCAAAGTGAGATTCATCACCAAAATCTTCCACCCAAATATCAGTCGCCATGGTGATGTGGGTTTAGACTCTATTCACCATAACTGGAGCTTGGCATTGACGATATCCAAGGTCCTTATCAGCATACAGTCTCTGTTAACGGATCCCTACTGCAAGGTGTGCATGGAACCCACCATAGGCCAGCTGTTCACTGAACATTGTGCGGAGTTTGACAGGATTGCACGCTTGTGGACATGGAAGTATGCCATGCATGACTATCTGCCCCCTTGCGAAATTAACCTGAGCTGGCTCTAGCTCATCTGATAAGTTTCTGTAGCTTAGGAGGAGAGATTGATTTTATACCTTGTACAACTGGATAAAATGTCTTGCGGTATACTGTAAACTTTACCTGATGTAATTCAACTGCTAGTACATTGGGATATTCAGTGAGAACTACCTGATGCGATCAAACTTTTAATACAGTGGGGTGTTGAATGAGCTCTACCTGATGTGATTAAACGCTTGATAATGCGGGAGATCTCCGTTGCCATATTGCTTATTCACCAGCGTTCAGATATGTCTAGGGGAGGTAACCAAGCTGGGCACGACTTTGGAGGAGTTATGTCCCCTAGTGCTCATTGTTCCCGGCATTCCATTGTCCTGTCAGTGGGTGTCTGAACTCAAGAAAATTCACTCTCATTGCTTGACGTACAATGTACAGAATTTAATCACTGTGTGCATTGCTCAAGTCATGTAGCTGTCTGTGTACATGATAACTATATTTTTGTAAGATCCACCCTCAGAGGCCACAGATTGATATCAAATTAGATGTTGAAGAGAAAGGAGGGGAGGCCAGGGTTCTCTTGCCCAACAACAACATTGTTATCCTCTGTAAAATTACGATAGTTCACGAGAGCCCCCACCCTGTGTCGTCTCGACACAGTTGCAATGCCGATTTGGCTTGTAAACTGGAAAATGACAGAAAATGAAGGATATGATATATCACCATTATGAATGCAAGTCTATTGGTTATTCATTCTGTCTATATTGTCTGTCATTACTTCCATTAATTTTCGTGGGTGTTTGGGGAAAGGGAAGGGTAGTGTAGCACAATATTAAGAAAAAGCCTTCATGTTGTGAAGCAGAAAACTGACTATATTTGTCAGAATGAAGAACTATTATTTTGGGATACAGGCCCAAAATCAGTCTTGGGTGTGGGACACTCATCTTTACCCACTACTTTTGGCCTGTATGTACTGCAGGTGACAAGGACAACTTCAACAACATGACGTTGTGTACTATGCCCACAGTCGCCGGCATGAAAACACTCGCCAAGAAAATCGAACAGGTCCTGCCTTAGCTTGGTGACATGGATAATACAGAATAAAGATCATTCTATATTTCCAACGTAATAGTTGCGGTTGCAGTTGTGGCTGTCACCCATAGTGGGATGGGCCTTATATCCGCTGTTATCTCTAAAAATTTGGTTCAAGTGCTTCCTTTTTTTAGCAGCTCTGTTCTTACGGTACTACATGTAATATTTCTGTGGCTTCGGGTTGAATCTTGAATTTTACTTTCTTAACTCATTGTATGATATTAAGAATCCTACAATTTTGTCAACATGATTATATCTGCAAAATCTTTCATGCTTCTAAGTTGCATTCTCCAAAGAGCCATATTTGGAACCCTCATTCACATGATGTAATTTCTTGGATGCCGCAGATTGTCTTATACATGCTTGAGACTGGAGATCTAATAATTTGGGACAATTGTATTCAAAAGTACTGATTATCTCATCATCTAAGTCAGGGTTTTTGAATAACTCACTTTTTCCATTCTAATGGACTACCCCTGTCTTATACCGTCTCCAATTTTGTCACATTTGTTGTCTGATTTCCTAACATTGTTTCCAAGATTACGTTCTTGACCCAAGCAGTGTGGTGAAAGTTGTGTGCAAATTGGTATCCTATACATAAATTCCTTGTGTAAGTGTGAAATGAAATGTCAGATTTACAGTTTATCTGGACCCATTACTATGGCTGAAATTATTCAGCTTCAGGAAAGTTATGGGCTCTGTGACCAGGAAAAAATTGATGTATATACTACAAAATTACTTAGCCCATCTGAAATCAAATACAGCTTTCTCTGTAGACTTTGCTGCGAATAATGCTGTACACATGTTGTACTTAGCTGTCAGAGGTATACTTCAAGGCTGAATGAAATGAGTCAGTATATTGAAGCAGCCATATTCACAAAAGACATGTATGTATATGTATTTTCTGATATGAAAAGCTGTAAATAAACTTGTACAGAATGTGTAAAAGTCTGTATCTGTTCCTTGCCTTTTAAAGTTTGGCCAATTTATTTTTTTTTTGGAATGTATAACATATGTAATATTATCCAGGCATGAGGTGCAGGTTCAAACCCAGGCCTTGGCCAGAAAGCTGGTCTCATTGTTTGTGTGGCCCTGTTGACAGTAAGTGGTTGTCAGTTGGGACCGTTCGATCAGTCAAACGTTTGTTGAAGACCACGCTTCTACAACCAAAATGGTATGCATATTGGTGCACCACATGTGGGAAAGTTTCTAAGCTGAACCCACCAGATGTCAGTAGTTTACAGCAGGAACTCTAGTTTCCATCACTCATAAAACCGACCGCTTAATAATGTAACACATCAGCTATTCTCTCCTGATAATGGTGAGCAGGACAGTGTTTCCTGTACACATATGTAGTCGTCCGTTATTCATAGGGGCACGACTAACCTAGTCTAACCATAAATATTATATCCGCTGCCAGTTGCCAAACTAACGTATTATAAATAAGGGTGCTTGGGTGAAGTGAATAGTACTGCTGTGTAGGAATCACAGTGTGCCCATCACACTACGCATTTGTCATCCGGATTCACGAAAGACAGTATCGTAACATATATCGTCTCGACAATGCGATGGCTAACACACAAGTTGGATCTCTGGCGATTCGTGCTGTTTTTTGTCCTCACGCACTTGCACAAGGACTGTACCAATTAACGCATATGGTAATATATATTATGGGCTGATTTTTAGGCTGTAGTCTAGATACTGTTCATATATATATATGGCCGTCGTAAAACGTATGTATGTATGCTTTGGATTTTACGTCGTACTGTACAATTTCTTCAGTCATACGGAGACGAGGACTTGATGAATGTATACATACACTGTGTCTTCTTGTGGCAGGGCGAGTCCATGCCACCAAAGTGCTGCCGCCACTGGAACATCATGCCGAAAACACCAGACATGACACCCTACCCACTCACATTATACCGATACTGGGCCGACCAATCCTGTTTCCTTGCTCTAACCTCTCAATACTGAGCGTCAAGCTAGGCAGCTCAGACACCATTTTTAACAGCGTTTTGAAAGACTCGACCTTGGTTGGATCCTGGATCTTTCATTCAGTGTATGCTCTAAACGAATTTGCTCAATAGAAAATTAGATACGCTACGCATAGACCTATTATAAACGCTCCATGTGTTCAAGAAATGTAAAAATATTTTTATTTGGCAAAAGGCGTTTCAAATAACAAGTAGCAAAAATAGGGTAATTATACATAAGTGAATCTACGTACATAACTGGATCTATGTAGAACAAGAACGAGAGTTTTAACAACACGATAAGATACTAATTTGCTACGAATTAAAAATTAAAGGTGATAAACCGGTAAGAATTGAGTGATACTCTGTCAGTCACCGAATTCTTCTGTACTTTAAGACTCTACAGCATTGATTGTACAGTAATTTGTTTTCACACGACAGATACTAAAACGCTCTCTGTTCCATAAAATGTGAATATACGACAAAATTGGGATAACTGTTCACGCTATACGACATTGCTGTATGCTCTAGGTTGCTATAATAAATCGGATACAAATGGATTTCAGAAATAGGTTCAGTGAAGACTGGACCTAATGCGATTTGGTATGTTCAGCCAGTCTCTCAACCTACAATATCCAGAGCAGACTTGCATGAATTACAAGAAAATAAGGTGAGGTACTAAGTTTTGTGAATGAAGCATCTTTTCAAGAGTAATGGCTGTTTGAGTATGAGCCGAATTGTCCATTGTTCTCATTTATTTTATTTTATTTATTTATTTGACTGATGTTATACTTCGTATTCACGAATATTTCACTTATATGACGGCGGCTATCATTATGTCGGGAGGAACCCGGGTAGAAATCGGACGGAACCCACGACCATCCGCTGACTGCTGACGGACCTTCCTACGTACGGCCGGTGAGGAAAGCCAGCATGAGCTGGACTCACAGCGACCGCATTGGTGAGAGGCTCCTGGCTCATTTCGCCGCGCTGGTGCGCTCTCCCCCCGCCCCTGTTCTTGCTGGATTAGATGAATACAACATTTGGAGTTTTTTCCCAAAATAGTCACTGTAAAGGCAAGCGTTAGCAAAAGATTACACACATCGGATTCGAATTACTTTGGTTGGAAAAGTCTCCCCATCGCATCTGAGAGTACTAAAAACTTAGATCGAGGATCCGGCAAATGAACATTTACAGAGGAATAGGGAGACCTAAAACTAAGAAAACCTCGCCGTTCGTGTTGTTATTATCTCCATCGTAACCAGTTTTCTGTCATCACTTAAGGCTTAATCTCCCTACTCGTGTTGTCATTGTCTCCATCATAACCACTTTTCTGGCATCGCCTTAATCTTACTTCTAAGGACAACTCTCCACTCATGTTGTCATTGTCTCCATCATAACCACTTTTCTGTCATCACCTTAGGCGTAGGTCTAACGACAGCTCTGTACTCGTGTTGTCACTGTCTCCACCATAACCAGTTTACTGTCATCACCTTAGACTTAGATCTAAGCACAACTCTCCACTCGTGTTGTCTTTGTCTCCATTATAACCAGTTTTCTGTCATCACCCAAGGCTTAGGTCCAAGGACAACTAACCACTTGTGTTGTTATTGCCTCCATCATAACGAGTTTTCGCGTCATCACCTTAGGCTTAGGTCTAAGGAAAACTCTCCAAAAGGGTTGTCATTCTCTCCATCATAACGAGTTTTCTGCCATAATCCTAGGCTTAATTCTAAGGACAATTCTCCAATAGTGTTGTCATTGTCTCCGTCATAAGGAGTTTTCTGTTATCACCTAAGACTTAGGTCTAAAGACAACTCCCTACTGGTGTTGTCATTGTCTCCATCATAACCAGTTTTCGCGTCAATCGTGTCCTCCAAAGCGCTGTCCGTCTCCTCTGGAAATTCCGGCTCGTCACTGATTTCGTCCACGTCCGTGTCTGGATCCGTCAAATCCTCGGGGCATTCCTCCGGTTCGTCCAACTTCAAGGTCAGGTTCAGCTTTTCTCCCTTAAAATCCATGGGCCCTGGCTTGGGGTTAGGAGCCACCTTGCCACACCCCTCCAATGACCAACTGACCACCTCACGGGTCATGGTGTCCCCTCCCAGAATCAGGTCACCGTGGGGCAGCAGTTGGATGTGAGATATCTACATGCAAGACAGCAAAGCGACAAATGAATAGCAACGAAAACAACATTGAATATTTAAAGGAAAAGACCGGGAAAGTGTAAAGGAAGTTGTAAGTAAGGTTTGAAGATTTGAAAAACAACATTCGATAATATTTAGACGTTTTCTCAGGCTATCACTGTAAGGTCCCATAGCAGTCAGAATACACTGACACTTTACCGACCCGAGGCTGGCTGAATGACCTGTGTCGGGCTGGTCGCTCAAGCCGAACTCCTTCCTATCTGTATTCAAAATGCTGTTTGTACATTGGCATCTTGTCACTTATTCGTTTTGGTTTGTGCACTGACAAAACAAGGTGCAGCAGCTAACCATCCGAAATCGAACAGAATTCGTATGCAGACCTATAAGTGTAGCGTTGTGAACAGTTAAGAGATAGAATGGTAATAAGTAATCGCCCCGATTCATGTCGTATCCGCTAATCCGGATTTAATAATACTGTGATCTGAATTTGAAATTCGTTGTATTGGGAGTAAAAAGATCTAACAAAAACTTTGATGGCTGTTTTTTAAGTCTTCAAATCATACTCTTTTATCACAAATGGCCCAGTACTTCCACTGCCTTTTCCTTTAAAATCAGAATGGGAACTTTGCATCGTTATTTTCTACAAAAACAGCATAGGTCACTCTAATCGCCGGTTTCGCCTGGGAGATCATCTAATTATTTCAGGAAATTAAAGTCATCTTCTTGGGTAATTTTCAGGTTTTCTCATGTTAAATTGCACTGATTTACCCCACAGATGTCGTAACATGAAAACTCTAAACTCCGGTATTGCAAATGAGAGAAAGAATGTCAAATATAGAGCATAATTACTGGCGTACTGATGTTTCGGACGTGAGAAATATGTCACTCAGTGAATGGAGGATAAACTAATTCCACACGATTCTGCTGACTGCCATGCGTTATGTCATATTCACCTCATTGTCTCCCTTGAAGCTAGCCATACACTGAAACGTTTGAGCATCCCACAGTCGAAAGGCGCCATCTTGTTTGTTCGAGCTATGGCTGACAAACTTGGTCCCTTGTGAGCACACTGATAAACTGCTGATCCCCTGCGTGTGGCCTCGTAGACGGCGCAGTAGTTGACCTGTAATGCCGATTTGAGTTGGTTGTTAACAGATGGTGGATATAGGCCCCAACTGTACTTCCGTTATTTATTTATTGGTGTTTCACGCCCTACTACAGCTAGATACTGCGCATCCCTATAGGATTTTCAATACTGCACTGAAGCTGCTATAACGTCAGATGTATTTGTTTATCTATTTGATTGGTGTCTTACGCCCTCCTCAAGAATATTTTGCCTATTCGACGGCGGCAAGCATTATGGAAGGTATAAACCGGGGACAGTCCGGAGGAAACCCACGACCATCCGCAGGTTCCTGGCGGACCTTTCCACGTGCACCCGGAGAGGAAGACAGAGAGAGCTGGACTTGAACTTACAGAAACCGCATTCCTGAGAGGCCACAGAGACACCCATTTCAAAATATGCACTCAACACAACGCGACCAAAAAAGAATCCCCAAAAGCAGAACTGAAAAAGTAACAGCAAGGCCCTGGCATAACACAGACTGGTACAGCTAAAATCTGACAGAAAAAATGATAATGAATGGCTAATGCCATAAGATATGTATTGAGAAACACTAGAAAGGTTATTTAATGATGGTGTAAACATGTAAATCACATTAAATCCGCAACATGTACATCTTGTTCCCCATTAACACGAAGCACATAAGTGTATTTCATGCTTAAATTAAATGTGTTCATATCCTCTGCACACACATTTCTTCAGGTTTACGGAAATAAGATACAGTTACAAAACTGTAAATTGTACAAAAGATTCGGTCTAAATCGCGTGGGTCATGTTGACCAGCGATGGGGAATTTAGAGTGACACTGGGCAGAATAAGTACACAGTGGCAATGCTTGGTTATGTAGAAAAAGGAACAGGAAGGAAGCGCAAGTTCATTTACAGTGAGCAATTTTGAAACCATTAAAAGTTAGATCTGCAGAATTGAAATGACGCAACAGGAAATAAAGATGCCGCTTTGGCAGGGAACGAGTGCCGTTCACATTCGTACAGGTATAGTTCCATTTACGAGACCCGGCAGCGGTGTAACGCCATTTGGCGCGAAGCGAAGGAAGTTACATCAGAGATCGATAAACGGCATCGATGACAGCAGAAAACATGGGGTGAGATTTTCAGGAACAAATACAGAGCAGAGGGACACCGTGTAGAAAAGAGGGATTGACGATGACAGGAGATGTGAAATACGAATAAAGTAAAGTGTATGGTTTCGACAGGGAAGAATGGGATAGGATATCCATGAACATTTTAGACACATAAAATAAATGAAGTGTTCGGAAACTGCAGAATACCCTGGTTGAGATTTGCATGAATTAACATTTAAGACATGCACAGAAAACGAGATGTGGTATGCCATCCCAATGAAGACAAGATACGCATAGCAAAGGGTACAGTACCCTGAACAACAGGGGTTGAGATCTACAGAAACAAGGTACCGCTAAAAACACCGCGCTAGAATTTACAGGAGTTAATGAAATAAACACATTAAACGGCATGGTAGGCTACTCCTGCAAAATAAGAGTAGAGTTTTACAGGAACATTTAAGAAACGCATGGCAATGAGTGTAGCCGCACTAGAAAATATGGATTGAAATTCACATGAGCGTGACGATATAAGAATGGACTGTGCTACACTATTATGGCCAGACAAGGAGGTCTGAGAATTTGAGCTCTTCGCCATAGTGATCTCTAGTGTGTTGTTGAAAAATATAACTGTTAGGCTTACAAATATATGTATGGGACTATGGTTCAGTTTGAGCTGGAGAGAAGGGCCTGGCAATACGAAAACTTCATGCGAGTATATGTTGCTAGCTCACCTGTACTGAGTTCCCAGAGGCGTATCACCCCGTCTTCAGACCCCACCAGAACTAACATCTCCCTCAAGTGACACCCCGCCCCCACAGACACCCGGCAGTCAGACAGGTCATTAAGGTAGTTGTTATAGTCTCGTCGATCAATCAAGTGATGTTCAACTTTCCCTGATGACAAAGCAATGAAACAGAAAGTGAAATACGAAATCATCCAGTACGATATTTCTTTCCTTATTTATTTGATTTTTAATGTGGTATTCCAAAAATTTTACACATACGATGGAGGTTAGGTGTATGTGTGATGGATCTCTGAGGCCCCCTCTCCAATCCCGACCTTGCAAGGTACTGGCAAAGTCTACACTATTTAATTATTGAAATTCCACGGTGTTCAAGTGTTTTACACCTTTCATATAAGGCGGCGGCGAGATGTATGTGGAAAGCGCCCAGAAGGAAGTGCCAACCATCGGCCTGAGGTATATGTCACCAACGTTTTTATTCGCCATGGGCCGATCGGCTTTGTCGAAAGTGAGGTTCAGACTAAAACACCGCCGAGACCCCAACATACTGGTCAGACGTCATGTTCATCAAATGATATAATCATAAAAGGGAAATAACAGGCAGATGCATAATACGTATTGATGTTCTCACGCACTTCGAACTTTGTTTATCTGTGGTGATTAGGGTGAGTAGGGGGCAGTAGACGAAAGCACGACCACACTCGACGGTAGACGAGTTCCATTACATCGATCGATGATACGTAACGGTTCTTGGGAAAGGGGGGAGGAAGAAACGGCAGATGACAAATTGCCTTAATTCTACTGTGTCCTGGACCCGTAATCAATAGATTAATCTTCACTGGTACAGCAAAAATTGATGTCTAAGCCCATGAACTGACACCGGTTAGCCCGGGAGATGTATATCTGCCGGCGATGAGGAAGGGACGGGCGGCGAACGGTCATTTCACTTGACCTTTGTTCAAACCTACTGTCTGATCTACGTCCGGGTGACGGGTTTGGGTCAAATGCAATGTGGCCATTAAAAAGCATTTCACTCACGTTAAACGGTTAACCTTTGACCAGGTTAACCAGTGTTGCCAAAATATCAGTCCCAGGCAATGTCACCTTTCACTTGAGTTGTAATACAAGCCCGATAATTCGTAGGGTAGACAGCAACGCTTTGTAGGCTGGTCTCAGAATCGAAAAAAATGAATGCAATAATTTTTCCCTGCTGGGACGCCATATCAAAGATAAATGACATGACTAGTGGTTGGTCGATGTAAATTTAAAGTTAAATATAAATTTACATGTATTTCTCTCACAGTCAACACATTGTATAACACATCATGTTGTGTTTCAAGGGACATAATCAGAACATCCTGCTTCCGTACAAATCTGATTTATATGAGATTACGAAATTCAGTCAATTTTCTCAATCTGTGAAGAAGTCATAATTCTCAAAAATTCATTTGACTACACTGCACAACCTGAAAGGACACAGTTTCGGATTTAATCGGAACAGATCTTAAATAATAAATGGCGGTGATGCACCAAGAAAATTCATCTGAATGATTTATTTGTTTGTTATATACATGTACATATATACATACAATTGAACAGTGTAGCTTTTCTTTCCCTAGGTGTACTTCACCTGTTTTAGTGGAGACGGCCACGTAATAGGACTCGGATCCGCCGATACCGGGTGGTACGGCGGCGACGTTCATCATGAGAAAGGCGCCACACTTGGTAAAGAAAGCGTTGTGTAGAGAGGCGTAACATCGGAGCTCCTGAGGACCCAGGATGTGCCTTAGCACCCTGTCCCTAGCACTGAACAGTAACATAGGCCCCGGAAACTCCGTGCTCACGGCCACCAGTTGCTCATTCGGACTCTTCTGAGGAAGCCAAACATACCAGACTGACTGATTGATTGACTCATTGACTCATTGATGAACTTTGTGTACAAAGGGTTCATAAACATAATCAAGAATTAGTTTTCTCCCGAAAAATGAAACTTTCAAACTTGTCTAATTTAAACTTAAAGAAATGTGGGCATTGCAAACATAATTCACTGTGTTAATAAAAAGTGGTTATCGTTTCCACACCAGTTATCCAAAGAAGATGATTGGGTACAGATCAATATACCTCATATTTCACCAATTTACGTGTGACCATTCCCTGTTCTCGATTTTACTCTCTGTCTTTTATAAAACGTATACGGACGTGGCCTTATTGGATAAACGTGCAGTTTATCTCGAACTCACAAGGAGGTACAATCGAACAAGTTGTGAGTTAGTGAGACAGTTTGTCTCGGAACAATATCACTCCGCGTTTTCAATGACTAGCCAAATTCTGGCATTACGTGAATAAGTAATGTCAGAATTCTGCAAGCACGTGAATGAGCTGTATTTCTCTTCCATGGTAAAAATAAATCACTTGTTTTACATGGTAGATAATCTTAAGTCCAAATTGATCGACATTAGCGTTGTCGTAAAACAGAAATAAATAAGGAGCTTTTATTCTGATCCAGCTTTTTATTTCTTGGGAGAAATACGCACCATCATGGCGGAAAGCTTGTTGGTAACCGGTGATCTGATTACGGCTATCGTTAGACCAGTCTGTAGATTGTACACCTTAATATGGCTGCGTCCTCTTGTAAACGTAAAGGCTTCTGGAGAACGACATAAAACATACAGGAAATGTAACATTACCAGCATTCGCATTGGCTTTGCGACTTTACCTGGGCTGCGAGCTAAAAGCCACGTAAGCCTATCGATTTACGATTCTTGAGGTTCCTTGTTTGTTTGGGGTTAAACATTCATGCAACGAATGAATGAATGAATGGATAAATGATTATTGCTCAACGCCACTTCGGCAATATTTCAGTCATACCGTGGCGATCCACATCAACGATGGTGTCTGGCTACATGCGTTTGCGAGAGTCTGGCCCCACGATAACGAAGATGCCTTAGACGTAAGACAGACTTAATCATAACTTGTGGTATTAATCCTGGACTTAGATTTGCACTTGATTGCTAATTTTCATTTCCGTCATGAAGTTTTAGGACAATTCTTAATATTAAAATGAAAATCCGAAAGGTGAATCACAAATTTAGATATATTCGACGTCTTCACTTCTATGCATTCTACAGCACCTGTTATGAAAGACTGTTCATCAAACTGTTTTGTTAAAATTTTCTCATTTCTGATCATACATAAATGTGCTAACTGCACAGTAAATGAAACTACACACCTTTTTCTTTCTTTCTGACGACCATGTCCGAACCATACTGAGACATGGTACCCTGGAGCTTCCGTGTTATCGTCATTGTGGTCAGATCTACCAGGTAAGCTCTGCGCGAGCCCGTCGTCAGGACAACTGACGTAGTGTCTACAAGAGTGACGTCACACGCCGTCAGAGCCGCGTCCTGAAAGTCAGAGGAACAGTCGGTGCTTGATGTCAGACTGCAATACTTTATGGTATTAGCTGAGGTAACAACGAGCCGAAACGGTGTTCTCGGATGCATAAGGAGCAAATGATGAGTGAACAGAAGAAAAAAAGGGACTACTGAACTAAGCAAATAAGAAAAAGAAAGAGTACAATTTGCAGTGAACTGCATGAATTCAAGTGTGCACCCTATAATATAATATTTATTTATTTATTTATCTGATTGGTGTTTCATGCCGTACTCAAGAATATTTCACTTATACGACTGCGGCCAGCATTACGATGGGAGGAAACTGAGCTCGACGAAAGCCACAACCATCCGCAGATTGCTGGCAGACCTTCTTCCACAATACTAAGGATCATTGAGTATCCCACACAAAACCATCCCTATAACATATGACATTCTATCAAAGATTGATGATGTATGGGCTAATAAACCTATGAAATCTTCACGCTTATAATATTTCTGAGGATAAAATGTCAAAGCTTTCCCGTCATTTTTGAAATTCATCCTGTTTTTCAGTCATATCAAATATATATTTTTCAAGTTTGTAATGGTTCGCTGTATATTTTATCAGATACTTTAGATTCATTTTGGTCCAAGCTTTTGTGATTCGGGATATTCAATGAATGTGTGCTCTCTTGTATCCTTCTCCAGTCTGCAATAAACACATATTTCGTCCGTTCTCTGTCCTATTTTATGGAGAAAAGATATTGTTGGTGTTATCCTGTTTAAAATTTTATACTGAAAATCTCTCAACTTCGTACATTGAGCGGACTCATATCTAGATTTGAAAACATTTTCTACTTTGTTTCTCTCTGCAGATTTAAGGACTTCTCCCATTTTTCGCGGATTTTTATATTAAGCTGCGAATCGTTACTTAATAGGTCACAGAAAATCTTTGTACCTTGTCTCTGCTTCGCCAAGAATCTACGAATACAGGGGAAAGAAAGGCAATGGGGGTAATAATTTTCATTGTTTATGAGTTTAATCCATTCGGTTGGAACACATTTAAGTAACCCATTATAATCCAGGAATGTACCCTTTACTAATCCAGAAATGTACCCTTTACTGGGAGTCGGTACAATTGACTATACCCGGAATGTCACCGTTTGGGATGGTGGGACATTGCAATATCTTGCCATTCTCAAGCAGCCACTTTATCACTTTAACACAATAATATCTAATAACTACTTACTTACGGGCCAGTGAAAATGTAAGTCTCTACAACTAATTTCATTTGGAATGGCTTAATCAGTAAGCTTAATAACGCCATTTATAACCTATACATTGGCTGCCCAGCGATTCGATTTGACTGGTTCCTTACTTGTTTGCTTAGCTCTACATCTGCAATTAATGGCACACAGCACACCAAATGAAGTTTCATATTCGTTGCCTTCCTCCGCAAACTGAATCTATTATTGCTGTACAAGTCTCTTAGCTTAGCTTAACTAGACAAGATGTTAAAATTGTGTTGCCAATGAAGAGAAAATGAGCATGTTTTCTTTTTCTGCCTACCGACAATAACCTGGCATTGCGAACAGGGCGCCTCTTAATGACGTCATAGACTTGGAGATTTTCATAATTAACGTCCTCTGACTGCACCAGGACATATCGGAAATTGGGAAGCTGTAGGATTTGTCTGAAAAATATAAAAAAATATATTTAATGGAATCCGTGACTATGTACACATATAATACATTCATCTGATATCATGAATATCGTAGAGTTCTTATAAATGTGCCCTGAATAGAATCTGCAAGCCAAGTGTTTTATCTAAAAGTACAATTAATCCATGGCATAATGACGTAGTAAAGCAGGTCTCTTCTAACGTACATGTGGGTAAAGACAACCACAACTTTCAAAGCAACACGACAAAAAGTACGACGGTAATACACACAATTTACAACTAATCAACAAAACCAGAAGTAGGTATTTGATAATATCTTGTCTAAATGATACTGGCTGAACCCTAGCTACGTTTTGAGAAAAAGAAAGACAGTTGTTTAAGGCCTTGAGCGAGATTTTCTGGCAATACAATACATATCAGTTTTATGGGCGAGGTTAAGAGGAGTGCCAGGGGTTAGCCACTGACCTTTGGTAAATTGCTGACTGACTTAATTCCCCAACATGCGACACTGACGTGACTTTCAAGGTAAATTGCCCATGTTAGTCTGTGGCCCTTGGTTCTTGGGAAAATTACATGTTAATATATCAAGACCTAGGTTTTCTTCAAAACGTCCGAAAACATGATCCCTTTTCTACTGGAAATATTAGAAAATGACACATAGGGGTTACCAGCTATGACGCGTGCGCATTGCCAAATTGCACCCACAATCAAGAACAACACAAACAGTAACCCTAGCAACAAGAACATCAAGAAAACAAATAAGAACACTCTTGGGGATTCTCACAGAACAAGTTGCAGTTACAAGTACCTGAACATAAACTCCTGAATCACTCGTGTTTCTTCTCCGCTGTCTGCCTTCACGGAAAGGAACGTGAGCTCTTTAACTCTCTTCCCGGTGTTCGGAATATCCAGATCTTCTGTTGTGTCGTCGCTGAAAATGTCACTGTTGTCCTTAATGAGATTCCAGACCCTCACCGCGTTGTCACTGGATACCGACGCGACTGTCTTCAAGTCTCGCGAGATGATATCGGTCACTTTACACGGATGAACAAGTCTGTCTTTTAGTTTACCACTGACGAGATTCACACATGTTAACATGGAGCCGTTTGGAAAATATAATATTCTGCCATCGACTGTGAAGTTGAACTTTTGGAAAAGATCCGTATTTCGCCCTGAAACAATAAATTCATGTACATTTCAAATGATTTGAGGGGTGAAACATCCGTAACTCATTCACATATATAGATTTTACGGAATGAGTTTATGTCCTTATGAAAGGTAAGTGCTGCACTTATTTGTGAGGAATGCGTCCTTCTGAAATATAAGTGATGAACGCAGATGTAGGCAGTGAGCACCAGTCCATGTGATAGGTTAGTGTTGAACGTATATTTGAAGATAATGAGTCCTTGTAAAAGATAATTGTTGTATACATACGTGAAGAATGCGTATCCTTGTGGCAGATTACTGAGGGAAGATTCGCGTCTTTGTAGTAGGTTATGATTCCATGAATACAAGAGGGATATGTATCCTTATCAAATGTTAGTGTTGCGGTATAGAATACAAGGTGGGTGAAGATCTTGTGATGTTGAGGTGTGACCAAAACATTTAAACCAGCAGAGCTGTGTCTGTCATTGCTTTGTTAAAGGCTGCATGGTCAGAGCGACTTTGAAAATTGTTACTAAGTTATATGCCACCAGCGTTAGACGTCTGTTTTGTCAGGCTGGCTTAAATTTCTGACATTAGTGGTTTGGCATGGAAAGCAAGTTGTATGAATACTTTATTCTGACTCTCAATTCCTCACTAGGATATGTTTTTGCACATAAATTTAACATCTTAAAGCTCAAGAACCAATGCGATAATAGGGTTATGAAATGAATAGAATGCTAATCGTCCTTGTGAGAAGAGAAACCATGTAATTTTAACCAACTCGAGTTGCGGCCCGATGAGAGAGAGGATAAGAGTGTGCCAAAAATCTGGACTAATGCTGAGTTTTGGCAGTGTCAATTCGTCCACACTTTGTTCGGGACTTCTACACTTACCCCCAATAACCCTGAGTGTGTTTAACGAAACCAGGTCACAGATGTAGATGTCATTCTCCATCGAACTGGTGAACACAATCGTAGCCTGATCGGGAGATATTGCTAAGGCGTATATACACACATTCTCCTGGTCTGTGGGATCCATCGGGTCAAGCATGTCCCGGTTGTGGAGAAACTCCCCCGACTCGATGTCAGCCACGCGCAGGACTGGAGATCCGTATGTTGCCACAGCAACTAAATGACCCTGAGCTGAAAAGGAGAGAATTGATTGTAATTCATGACAGCTCTGAAACGAAATGGAGTAAACCTCTGAAACTATTACTTTAAAATCTGGATGCACATTTTGTTTCATCAAAACTACTTTTAACCAACATCACACATCTGAAGGGAGTTTATGGTCATGCTTTGGCCACGTGGTAGAGGATATATAATGTCAGTGCCTGGAAGATTCTGCTTTTCATAATAAATATCTGAGAAGTCGGTCTACGATAAACAATGAAAATAAGGTAAACTTCATAATTCTCCAATCAAGCAGTGGACTTTGCATTCAGCAAAAGGTAAAAACCAATGTTTCGCACAATTACTTCGTATGGGCCTACGTAGTACTGTAATATTCCTTTGACAGTCTCAGATGCAGCGTTTTCATTTTCCATGTAGCAACACATTGCTTGGCCTTCATGTAGCAACACATTGCTTGGCCTGCATGGGATCAATGCATGTGATAAGGTGTGGATCAAAACAGCTTCCACTACGAACCACAGGGCTGGTATAAATTAAAAGGCTTTCCCATTAGGTTATTTGTATTCTTTTCTTCCTTCGGGAATATTGCGACGTATTGTCAAATTTCCGATAAGGAAGTGCACAGACGAATTCATGTTTCATACACGTAATATTAAATCTAGACAGGTTAGATCGATTGCAAAATGCCTCAAGTACAAAAACTAAGCTTAAAAACGCTCCATCCAGTTTTGATCTAAGGCTAGAAAAAATACTATCTCTTGGGAATATGGAAATTATGACATTTTCGGGAAATGCTGTGTAGGCTACATACCACACACAAAATTGAATGGGAGGCTACCTGATATTGGGTCAAAGCACTGAAACTTCTCGTCCCCCATAACCTGGTTGTCAATCTGTAGGATTTTCTCCCCAGTCTCGGCCCTGAATACATGGAGGGACTGGTCACATGGTACAACCAATCTGTCTCGCAGATATCCGCAGGCCACGAGATTCTCCTGGGAGGCGTTTCCGTAGTTGTCCACAGTGAAGAGAACCTGTCCCGTGTTAATGTGGAGTCCCAGGATGGCCAAGTCGCTGTTCACGGCGATGACGCGGTCCCCAGAACAGATGAACAGGTGTTCGGGGAAATGTACAACCTCCTCCGCCAACATATGTAGTGTGCCTTTATTCGCGTTCCACACGCGGACTGATTCGTCGTGAGACGCTGTGAACATGCGTGGTGGAAGAGAGAGAAAGTCATCAACTCTACCGATTATTGTAAATTTGATAACGATTTGATTGACTGATGTGATTGGTGTTTTAACGCCGTTCTCATAGTTTTGCGTTTTCACTTAATATAAATGCCGTCATTTTATATATCGAGAAAACCACTGATTACTGGCAAGTAACTGACCAGCATTTCCACCTGTAAAACCTTACTCAAAAGGCATAGCTCACTGGACATACATTATTGGTGGAATATGTGATCTTCAGCGAGCTGCATTTGAGACTACCGGAACGCCCTTTTCAGAGCTCTATATTTTTGCGCACACATTTAGTACACTACAGATGTATATTTTGTCAATAGTTCACACAGAGTAGCCAGATCTCATATTCCCTGTCATAGGCGATTCTGCCTTGTTTCCCCAATGTGATTTATTCGTCTAACTTCCTGTGAAGGTCCATCTGGTGTCATTTTCATACACGCCATACATTTTACTGGCTTCCAGGTACCTACCATCAATCAGCGTCTATCTGACGTGACATCCATATACGCTAAAGGTCTATTCAACATGCCTGCACCTACCTGTAGACACATATCGTCCGTCTGACATCATATCCATATACGATGTGGATCTACTGACCCCCGCACATACCTGAAGCCACATAACGTCCATCCATATACGCCATATATCCCCTGACACCTCCATCTACCTGTAGCCACACAACGCCCATCTGACGTCATATCTATACACGCCATTTATCCTCAGACGCCCATACCTACCTGTGGCCACATAGTGTCCTTCTGACGTTATATCCATACCCGCTTCGAATCTACCGACAGCCGCAGTTAACGTCTATCTGACGTCATATCCATACACGATATGCTGACACTCGAACCTGCCTGTAGCCACATGACGTCAATTTGACGTTATATCCATGCAGGATATGAATTTACTAACACTTCCACCTACCTGTAGCTACATAACGTCCATCTGACGTCATATCCATACACGTCACGATCTGGGTGTGGCCGGCCAAACAATGCACCAGCTGACCCCCTGGAGGAATCAGAATCTTCTTGTCTGGCATCAGGTATTTTACAGGAAGGTCACTCGGTTCGCCTAAAATAATCTAAAATAAACTCGGTTCAACTAAAATAATCGAATATGGTCACATGCGTAGTGTCACATTTCAGAAGAAAGTAGAACTTGACTTGAAGTATATCTTGTTCTCTTGCACTGTATGAGTAATACGTTAGCAGATTGCCTATAGAACGTCATCGTAAATGCAGGAATGAAAAGTAGATTCCATTTTGACCCGCATTACCTTTGGTGTGGTTATAAATGTGTTGGTAAATATCGATTAATTGCCAGATTAGTAATAAGACCTAGGCGTATTGGCCTCCTGTTTACTCGGCTTCAGATTTTGTAGTTAAACCTTATCAATAATTAACTTACTCTTCACTTAGCTGACAAGTTCTGGTATGCTCCATACATTGTGCGGAGTTTCATATTAACATATCTTTAAAAAGCGGTCTGATGTCCTTTTTTGTATCAAAATATAGCGCCGCACCTTCATCTATATCGCCCGTTCCACAAACTGACTTTAATAAGAGGATGGGGTGCTCTCGGTCTCCGCCCGCTTATATATACAAACCAATGCCTTCAAATGAGGGCAAATATAAACCACTTGGTGTTTCTGTTCAGGCCTGCTTTTTTATTTCAGAGTTACTACAATTATGCCATTATCTTAATGTGTATTTTCTTTCTCTGCTTTTGGGGAAATAAAGAAATTGAAATAAAAAAAAAATTACAAAAAAACAAAAAACAAAAACAATTGACCAGATGTCTCCCATGGCAATAATTCAGCACTTTTAGTTTAACTCAAGCGCTGTCAGTTTGGAACATAAAGCATATTTCACCTTATATATAATATAAAGATCCAGTGTAGATCTAAGTAGGAGGGAATCGAGTATTATACCTTGGATTTCTCACAAGTAACATCTATGCGAAATTTGATACAACCCAGATAAGAATGATACAAGTATTCCGCCTTGTACAATCTGTGCCCCAGTCTGGTAGATCAACCCTGTGCACGTATGAAAACGGTTATATCCAGAAGTTATTAGAGAGTAAACTCTATCAAGCTCTAACTTTCTCGTTTACAAGACGGTATATTGATGATCTTCATACTTTAAATAACCACTAGAAAGAAAAGGCTTCACAGGGCATACATTCAGCATCACTGGAGTTAAAGGAAAAATAAAGACTACCTATATGCATCTTATCTGTACGTGGAAATGAACAAAGACAACAAAAATTTTCTGTCAAGCGACTTTACGACAAGGCGGGGTTGGGGGAGGGGGTTAATTCTGACACAATCAATCGTTGTTATTGGATAGCATACCATTTTGGAAGGGTCAGTCAGGGCCTTCGTAAAACACCAATCAAATACATCAAATAATTCGATGTGATAGTTCCATATGCAGTAGTAATTCGTTACCTCTTTCTCCGAAGGAAATCGTCCAATCAGATGGCTAGGTAACTGACTCTCATCGTACAACAACGCGCTCTGAGATAGTTGGAGGGCTTCCTGCACGAGTTTAATCTCCTCATCATGGGGGAATTTCTCCCGAGCCATAGAGAAATCCGCAAGGACGGCGCTGAAATACAAATAACCGTGATGTGACGGCTAGGGAAATGTCTGAGAATGTATAGTGAGTAAATCTGTCCAGGATGGTGATATATCGGTTAACGAGACAGCTGTAATAGATCGACTCCACCACCATCTTTAACGCATAGCGTTAATCACGAGAGAAATCATTCAAAACGATTGGGGTTTCGGATGCCAAACTGGCACAAAATCAACGATTTATCTTCATAAACATTTAAGGGCTTGGCATGAACGACTAGAGAAAATTGCCATGAGATAAATGTCATGACCCGATTATATAAACTATCAAATTTTATACAGACCTAAAACTAAGTCTGAAATTTCGACGAACGTTTTGTTTTCAATAAACGGATTCAGTAATTGGATTGGTGCTTTACTGACACTTTATACCAACATTTCATTTCTGTGACGGGAGCCAGTTTTGACGGTTGAGGAAACTGGGCAGAGCCTCTGAGAAATCACTTCATATCCTGAGAGAGGGCTTCTGCGTTCGAAGCGGGTTAGCGCTCTAGCGCGGCCATATGATCCCGTGCCTCTGCGTTCAAGTCCAGTTTATGTTGGTTTCCTCTCCGGCCGCACGTTGGAAGGTCCGCCAGCAACCTGCGAATGGTCGTGGGCTTTCCCCGGGCTCCTCCCGGTTTCCTCCTACTATAATGCTGGCCACCGTCGTATAAGTGAAATATTCTTGAGTATGAAAACATCAATGAAATAAATAAATAAATCATATCCTCGGTTACATGATCAACTGCGTTACGTACATCCAAAAGAACACTGGTATCCTTTTTACATGTCCGTTATCATTTTAGATTGAAGTATACAAGCCCAAAAAGCCTTACAAATTCAATAAGGTTTGACTGTTATGGTTGTTGTGGATAAAAGGTGATAAATGAAACACCTTATTTTGACTGTGACGTGAATAACCAAATCAGATAAGTAACCAAAAATTTTTGTTCCTTTACTTAAAGAAAACCCAGCCTGGCGATATCTTACTTGAGTGAACAAGCTTTGAGTTTGGCCAACAGGAACTCCAGGTTGATGAGAGCGGCTTTCTTGAGAATATCTCTCTGGCCGGCATTGATCAGGTGGTACGGAAGGTTGTTTAACTTGCGCAGGTTATACGAAGAAGAGAATCTTAATGGCTGAGGGCTAACTAGTCTGTCCGCCTTACCCTCGCTGCCCGAGTCGGAGTAAGGTTTTGAAACTCCTGGGAAATCAAGGTAAACATTGATAATTAACTTAACGGTTATTCTTGTTATCTACAAACAAGTTTTCGTCTTCGCCTTTTGAAAAAAATTTTTTAACAAAGGTCGAAGACACAAAACTCCATCACAGGTGCCAAAAAAAAAAACCAAAAAAACTTCAACGCTACAAACTGTACGCTCGGTTCAGCACTCACACAAATGCTATCGCGTAGGCGCCATTGAAAATCGGCCGAAAATGTGTTTAACACTGTCGTGCTGAGAAACAATTATCCAACAGCAAATCGCGCAGCCACTCCCACCCACCCCTCCAACTACACACAAAATCAAAACTTTAAAACTATATATGGTCGGTATATATACCTAAATAAGACCACGTGAAGAGGCCCTACCTGCCCATGTGCCCCGGAAGTATTCTGCCAAAGCCACGTGCATGTCACGAGACTTGGTCACATCGCTGCAGTAGCGCTCGAACGCCGCCTCGGAGAACTGCCTGTGAAACCATGTTATGACCCGCACCTCGTCTTCGCCTCTGACAGCTGTAGAACAACACCTATTCGACATTAATAACCTAACTATGTTCCAAAAATCTAAGTACACAACCAAAATTGTGTGCGTTTGAAATAGATAAAATGCAAACATGATTACATTCCGCTATAAATCAATTATATGTGCGATGATAAGCATGAGCTTACACCAGATATTTAATGTTCCTGAGTTCGGCGTAAAACACCAATCAAAAAAATAAATAAGTAATTAAAACAAAATGGATAATTTAGAATAATTTAGAATGGCACAAATAATTAACTTTCACAAAATATTAGCCTTGGTTGTGCACCTGTAACCGTTCAAATGGGTTATAAAATTCGTAAATTTACAATGCGGATTGCTTTATAAGTAAACGTTTTCAAACTTTACAATCAGAATAGAAATAGTACAAGTACAAGACTGATATTTTCGGACAGGTAATAATTAGACCTAAGACCTATGGTAAGTAATGAAAATCTGATGCGAAAAGGAAAAATGATTACGTGGCCAAAATCTTGCACGTATAGCCTCTTTAAAGTCTGTTTATTAAAGATAAGACTTCGGTATATGTCTGTGTTGGATATTGCACTAACGTTTGGAGAATGATTAGAATACATGTACATATACGTTGCACGCGCTCAGCGCTTGTGGTCTTAAACGTAGAAGGTGACATAACCCAGAATTTCTTTAATATCGTGTACATTTACATATAAATGTATGAATTAGTTTTTTGGGCTTCGGTTATTTCATAGTTCTGGAATTCTACCTATATACGGCCCTATTTCGGCTCTCAGACGGACCAGCAGGTAGGGTGGGAGTCGTCGGTGTGGCGGTGTCCAGTACTGAAACATCTCATTGAGGACATCGTCATCACATGATAGCACATCTTCCAGCTCTGTCTCCGTCAAACCGGTCTTAGCTGGTGGGATCAGACATGGCGAATGAGTAAATGCAACCATTATCGTTAGTAGGCTTGGAAAGTAAATCCCATTATGGAGTATATAGACCAAAACACTTGAGGTTGTATTCCTGCTGTATTTACATAAACTGTACGACGAAGACATTGTAAATATTCCGGTGAATAAATAAACTAAAATAAAATATATGTAAAAATCTGAAATCGTATCTATTTATGCGTAATTCTTTAGTTACAATTAGAATTTTCAGTTTTGCTTCTTGCCATGTGATCAAAATCTGCAAGTGTGCAACTCTGTATTTTGAGTATGTGGCTTTATTCGTTCATTGGATTTGTGCTTTTGTGTCATGCCCCAAAATCAATTTAGCTGATTTAGGACGACCAGCTTATGGTGGAGGAAACCGCTTAGGGGTTAGCCCACTGCTTCAAAACCTCAATCAAACTTAGCACGTGTCAAAGCACAGAGAACTTTCAATAATTACGTATGCTTGGGATGCAACTTACACAAAGTCAAGTAACCCAGCGTCCTAGACACGAACAGAATCCCATGTTTTGCCTCCAGACGGGAAAACAGGGATTTGATACTTTCCCGGATTGTAGCCTGAAGCACGGTGACTTCCGGTTGGTCATGTGATCGCCATCGACGCGCTTCTTCAAAGCTGAGCTTGAGAAAAAGCGGAAGTTGGCATCTTTGAAAAGCGTTCATAAACACATGGAACTGATTCGTCGTCAGAGTTCGTTTAGCCTCTTCCAGCCAACTTTCGACTATAGCTTTCGCTTCCGCCACATCCATCTCCGGAATCGTCAGGAACTGTTTCTCGTCTGTTATTAGCACCTAACCGAGGACAAATGTAAAAGAAAACGTCTACAAAAACAATCATCTCAACAAATGTATCTACGTCTTGGAATATAAGCGAAGCACAGTACATCTTCCGTTTTATCATGCACACTTTCATCATGCGAAGACACAAGGCGACAAAGTAAGTAAAATTGCAAAAGAAGCACATGGTTAGTGTATTCGATCACAGACCTCAGAAGATTCGAATAACTGTCTCCACTCCACTACGTGCTCCATACAAGTGCCAAGGCCAAACCTTTGTCTTGTTTCTGACGATCCGATGACATTTCCAAATTATCAGGATGTATGCCAGACTCACACAAAGTGAATGCCTGCAGCAATATTATTCTTCAATTTACAATAGGGCTTCCATCCGCAAATCCCTTAGGGAAATATTTTTACTTATCGCAGCGGCATATCTGTGTCAAGATGAACCACAGCTCTACAAGAGTATAGTAGATTAAGTTAAATCCAATTTCCATGACAAAACAAGTTTTTGCAACTGGAACCCAGCGGTAATTGACTTAACCAAAAAGGCAGTCCACCTGCCATCACTGTCTAGAAAACTACGTGCACAGTTTCATGCGAAAGTAAACTTGACTACAGATTTGAAAACATACCTTGAGATTTTCATAGCACTCTCCATGAGGCAGCGTGGAAACGACGACTTTGACATGCGGTGGTAAATGGCTCGGGATCCAGTTTAAATCCTTCGCCTCCCCGCTCGAGTGAAGCTGATCTAAGGCGTCCAGGAGGATTACAATTGGTCTGTCTGGACCCGCCTCTGATAACCGTTTCTTCAATATCTCCGCCAAGGCCTTTGTTCTCTTATAAGACTTGACCGGCATAGAACAGAACAAGATTTTCGGTTAGTCAATTGCTGCATCAAGTTTTTGAAAACTTGGTTTTAAGATCGTAGTGTGCATATGCACTAATAAATGTGTGTTTGTCGGAAACATGCAACGCTGCGTGTTTCCGCCAAATGATGGTACATTGTCTGAGTTTTCAGTGATGTTTACTTGATGGAAGATGCTCTAGTCTAGCAGCAGGTGTTCAAAAAGGACAGAGGAGAGTTTTGACAACTCCAGTTTTCTGACAAGCTCACGGATATCAGTTGAGACAATGAAAGCAATATCTTGAAACTGATTATGAAAACGATAGTCCATTCGCTATGTTTTGAAAGAAATCAAATAGGTGGAAGTTGTCTTTGTGTTATTAAAAATACGGTTCTTTGAAAAAGACATCAACTTTCTGCCAACCCCCCACCCCCAAATCCCCGCTTAGTTCCCTTCACGTGGTGACTGATTGACCTGCTTAAATATTTTTCACTGATTTATGGGTGGAGTACTCGATATAAACCACAGGCCTTTGTCAGGACATTGACAAACCTCTGAACATAAAACCGTGGTCGACACAGCAAGAGCTGAATTCGAACATGCTATCTCACTTTGACATGGTGTGATCTGCTACAACGAATAGTTTCAATGTGCAAGGATATTTCGTTATTTGGCGTGTACAATGTTGCTTTCAATATGTAAATTTATTTATTTGTTCCCACGTGCCTATCTGTTGAAGCCTGTGTTAATGGGCAAAGAGAGTATCCCTTCGATTGGGTTAAATCTACATAATTCTGGTCCCCAAAATGGCCGATTTTCTTCAGATCAATACTACACCATGAAAAACCAAGAAGGACATCCCGAGGCGATGCTTCTTAAATTCTAGCCAGGGGAGGGAAGATTTACCTGAGTTGGGATAGATTTAGGCCGGAAAACTCGGTCCATTTGTTGGATCAAACTACGCAAAAGAATTGCAACATTTGAGCTCTCTGTTGTGGTTCCCAAACACCTGTAGATATAAGTTGATATAACATTAACAGCCGAAATGGCAGCATTTCAAGCAGATGAAGTGTCAGTTAAAGCTCGACAATCCAACTGATGATGGAAAGTGTGGCGAGCAGCAATTTGTCCGCATTGTGAAAAGACAGGCGACTGGCTTTAAATTCTTGCGTACTTATTGGCTCTATAGAGTTAAAAGGTTTTCTCACGAGGGTTCTGTATCTAAAATAAGAGCTGCTAAATGTTAGCCCGGATCTAAAGGTTCACAGTGAACTGTGCTGAAGATAAGGTATTTGAATTATACTGGTCTTCAGAGGAAACTAACTTGTCGCCTACCTGACGAGAATAAGGGCTTTGGGGGTTAACCATTTTCGCGACAATTTAGCCACCATTGCCATAGTTGAGCTCTTGCCACATCCCGATTCACCAGACAGAACCAAAGCAGATCTACTTTGACTCTGTATGTACTGCCTAAGTGCCTAGAAAGAAAGAAATGCTCATTAATTTTCCACCGGAAATTCAGAAAGAAACTCTGACTGCCGAGACTGACCTATAAACAATCCATCAAAAGGAATTGTGACACATGACTTATTCAAATTGACTTACGATCTTGCTTTATACAGAGATACATACTAATCCAAAGACATTCCGAAAGTGGAAAAGTGTATACAGAAAGCGTTTAATTTTCGTAAAAGATTTGTTCGCAAAGTATTTAATGAGTGACGACACTACAGTCATTATACAGTACGGACATTCATCGGTAGGAATACCTGGCATTAGTTGATACACTGTTGTGATATGACTGAAATAACGGTAACAGCGACGTCAAATCTCAAACAAACGAAAGAACAATACAGAGAACTGTTACCTACGTCAAGGGTTTGCCTCCTTCCTTTGAAGCTATTGCACATGGTTTGGCACAAGGTCGCATGATGGCAGACTTCAATGTACAAGTCGTCTTTTTTCTCCGGGGCCGGCTTCTTTTCCACTGCTGACTGAATCAGGGTTTTCATCGTTTCTTCGAAATCTTCACATAGTTTATTCATGTACTTTCGGTGATTTTCGTTGTGATCGGGATCAATGCCTGTAAGATATTCCAGGAAGTTATCAACTGACAATCACTCAATGTCTATAAGATATTACAACAACTGATTCTTTATATTATTATCATACTTACCATAGCGTAGGTAAGTCTAGTTTAAGGATGTTGATTCACCTTTCTTGATCTGCTCTTACAAATTTCACGTTCTATTATTATATATCACAGCGTATTTAAGTCTCATGGTTCTGCAAGACAACTTATTGTTTAACACTACCAACAAAGTCCACGCTCTGCTGATGGTACCAATCATGAAATGGCTTTCTGCTGTTAGACGTACATGTAAGCTTACATAACGATTCTGAAATCACGCATTATTTTGAGGTGAGTGGACGTAGCAGTTTAACTTGCCAGATTCAGTCCAAGGGATCATATAGGTAAAGATGTGATCAGGGGGTAGCGCAGGCTTCAGAATGTCCTCCTTAAGATGCTTGACTTGACCCCGAATCTCTCTATCTTTGAAGGCGTTACCGGTGCTGTCTGTGGAGGTACATGGACATAAGTTACTTGTAGTTTCTAGTTACAAGGTTTCGATTTAATAAGATTGATCGATGTTTATTGTCTTTCTTAAGAATGTTTTACGCAATTGTACGACGACGATCTTTTTCTTGGGCAGAGGAAATCGGGTGCCCAAAATCAACCACTGGCTCTAACAACAAACTGGCGAAGTCTGCACACTCAAGAATACCGATTGCATTTTAACAGTGGCCAGAACACGACTGTTGTTTGGTATCAAAAATGCTTTCATTACTTCCTAAAGTACTTTCATACGAAATTAAATAACGTTCTCTCCAATATATTGAATCTGTATTTACATATGTCAGAACGCTTTAGATGCTTACATATGTCAGAACGCTTTAGATGCTTACATATGTTTAGAACGCTTTAGATGCTTATTTATACTTGTCCACTTAAATTTTAACGCAACTACACTGATGTATCCCATAACTGGCCACATGGATTAATTGGATTACGGTACAATCTTTTCACCTGGAGTGAATCAGTTCCTAAATGTGAACCTCTGTTACATTTATTTCAGATAAATTAATTAGTTTTACCCAAAAATTTGGCCACTTCCGGTGTCTTCTCTTGGTTATTGATGTCTCGGATGACACGATTGAACCAGACGCATCTGCTACCCATGTTCCGTGCTCCACCAATTGCATTCAAAATTTCTTTCTCGGTTACTGAAAATAGAGAACACATAAGAGCCAATGAGGTCCAAAAGGACATGAAAATGTCTGAGTAGCATGACCTTGACACTGACATTGCGGTGTTATCTGTATGTTGAGCACCACTGAAGTAAATGAACAGTGTAATCGTTTCTCTGTGTACTTCAAACTAACATACAGATTTATTATTCTTTCAAATAAAAGTTTAAAATATGTTATAAACAAATTAATATTTTTCATTTCTGGGCACGTTCCACATCTCCTTTCCATAACAGTTTCTGGCACCAAGATGGCTTTCACTAGAATAACTAAATGTGTAGATCAAAAGTAGCACAGGTAACTTGCCCTGATCCCGTTCTTTGACATGTACGTGCATTTCTTTTTATCAGCTAATTATTTCCTTAATTCTCCAGAGAATTCACTATCAACCTTTCATGCCTATATATCAAGTTTAATAGTACCTTTTATCGACATAATGCTCAGAATATTTGGCAGTAAGATGTCTGTGACGAGAACGATTCAAAGCGCGTATAGATCCACATTACAGAAGTAAATAAAACGTTCAGTATACTGAATCGGTTGGTAACTTGCTTTGAACTAAATTGTAAACTGTTAATGCAGATTTTTTATAAGAAGCTATAAGCTGGATTATTTATTTGATTCTTCCCATTTTCAACCTTGCATGAGTAGATATTTTAGTCTGTTTTCGTAATCAGAATTTGGTTGGAGATTTCTTCACTTGCTGTGCAAATGCACAATATACACCAAGATATAGTGAAGCATACTTCGTCAATTTACGTTGGTACAGTGGAATGTCTGTCTCTCCCTTATGGCATTATATAGGTAGATATTGTGATATAGACCACAAACCGACGTAACTACCTACATAATCTCCAGAATCATGTCGATCATGTCACCTTTTAAACCAGCCATTCCAACACTACTCGCACAAAAAATGTCGTCCAATGTGGAATGATGCAGCTGGTACTAAGACGCATACATAATCTGGCCTAACAATAAACTATATGGTATCAGCACTGAACTGAACTTGTCCATTTAACAGACATGGCATTTAAACACAGACAGTTTTTAATTTCGTATACCAGATATTATGTATTAACCAATCCTAGTCTCTTAGGCGCACGGGTTATATTTCAGAAGCTATCTGTAAAATCAAGCTTCCAGGTATAACTGTATGGCAAGGGACTCACTTGATACTCTGTACGTATCTGCCTGCGTTTTCCCCAGCACCTGTTCGGCTCTTCTGGCCAAAGTAGCCTGGATGGTTAGGCTCTCTTCCGCCCACCTGGCCCCAGCTTCCTCCCGTACCGTCTCGTCCTCAGACAACGTGGCCAGGTGTGTGCTGATAGGTTCCAGAACGTAGTGGGCTGGCACCATGTTCTCGTCTTTTTTGTACCATCTGCGGCAACATTTCAGAAAACGACAGAATGCATCAGATGGTAAAAGTCATTTTATAGCTAAAACAGCATTATTTATGGTTTTTGATGTGACCACATTATTACATGTTCGGGGCATGTGGTATAGATGATAAATTGTCTCCATATTGTTCATTAGGGTTTCAGTCATGGAATGTCCGTGCTATACTTGCGTTAAATATGTTTATTGTTAAAAGTCAAAGTTAGCTATCGGCGAAATCAATAGACCGTATAATTCTCGAAACGTCATTATCTCTCTGCGTTAACAGGTTTCCAAGGTAAGTGAAAATTATATTTCTTTTCTGTAAATCTATTTTTTGTTTGCTTCCCACGTTTTCGCGTGGGCAACGTGCACAGAAAGTGCCTCTTGCCCAGAGAGAATCAACAGACGGATGCTGTTTCTGACCGGTTCCCAAACGTGTGTAACAGTTCCTTCAAAGTTAAGACCCCAATAATTTTCTTTCTGACGGAGAAATCAAATGCTATATATTTCATTAACGCCATACGCATCATTACACCTACAGGGATATCGATATAAATGGCAGGGAGCGTCCGTATCCTTCAAAGGATTTTTTAATCAGTTTCAAGTATTTGGGCAGTGCAGGTTGAAAAAAAGACCCGCATAACTGCCACGTGGTATAAATGGCACGCCTCTGCTTTGTCATTCTACAGGTAAAGAAAGTATCCATGATGTAATCATTCATGTCCATTTTGTTTCGAATTTTTCGAATACTGCACATCCCAGGGTTTCGGTATGATGTCCCAGTGGCGGCAGCACTTTGGTGGCATAGACTCACCCTGCCACAAAAAGACATCGAAAAACAAGACACATTCTAAGAGCTCCCCGTGGTCATATCACTGAAAAACAGGTTTGTACGACATAAAACCTAAGCATACATACATACATGTACGCATGTTATAAGAACACTACAAAACACCCAGCCTTTATGAAGCAGATCGGCAAAACGCGTGTGGACAAAAGCGAAGGTCGGACAATCGCTGCAGAAAGACCCTTTTGTTTAACCTTGCCTGCCCCAGTTAGCTGGATTAGCTTCTTTGCTCTGCTATCATCAACTATGTACACAGGGAGATTTCTACACGAGAATGGGGACGTGGTGGATGAATTTATATATAACAACAAAAGAGATTGGCTAAGAATTATGTCCAAGCTTAAATTACGTTATCTCAACAAGTATGCTATGTTATACACATCTTTTGCCACAGTGCTGCTGACATATTAATGCGCCATTCAATCCATGGCCACTAAATCATCTTACCCCCACGCCACCCACCCCCGCCCTCCCGGGTTAAAACAGAGAGTGTAATATTAAGATAGTGGTTTCGTCAATTTATTCTCCGCCCCTCTCACTTTAAATAATTCGAGACAAACATCATCTTGTTTATTTATATGGTAAACATATTCATCGGTTGAACTCAACATATACTTTGTTTACTCAAAAAGTAGTTTTGGAAACTAGTCTTGTGACTACTGACACAGAACGCTAATTTTGTTTCGACATCCTAATTCAAAGATACATGTACAATGGTCATGAAGCTTTAAACCACGACACAGAAAAATCGTGTACAGCGCTAAATACTTACTTATGTATCATTGCTTCAATCCCGTTTTCCTCTGGCGTCAGCCCTCCAACCAGAATTTCAAACGTCTCCGCGTCGATGCAACGAGGTAAAGGTCTATAGCCATACTTGTGAGATAAGAAGGTCTGAGGAATAGAGTTACGTGTATATCTATGTTATGGAACAAAGGCAGCCGTTTGTGGCTATACTTACGGGAGATGAATCACTACAATACTACCAGTAAATTTAAGTAATAAGCAAGAAATTACTTAAGCTTTCTTACAGGTACTTATCCCAACCTTACACTGTGACAAAAGATGTTTTCAAATACATCCAGCGCAGAAAATAGTAGTTAAGCCTACGGGTAAATTTGAAACTCGAGAGCTACACAATAACCTAACGAGTACATTCTGACAGATTTCCAGATAATGAAAATAAAACTTATTGAGAAGAACTTACAACAAAGAAAGGTCCTGTTGAGAGTTGCCTACACTGCTGGATTTCCTTGAGGCAGAGCTCGGTAGCCAGGTGGCTGTCAGTGGATTGGTCTCTCACACCCCATCTCATGTCCACCACCTGGAATTCATACCCCAACTCGTGGCAAAACCTTCTCAGCTTGGGGTACACTGTCTTACATAGCCTATTCCGCTCTTGATAAGTATCTGTCAAACAAAAGCACAATGGAAACGACCCTGTTGCACTTTTCAAGCACGCACCGCGATCAAGACAAAGGCGTATTCCATCCCGAACAATGACAACAACAACAACATCAACAACAAAGCGACGATAACGACGCTGTCCCTCTACAAAGCTACTAGTCGTAGGAAAACAAATGGAAAGTAAGAATGGTTCTTTGTTAAGGAAAAATAATGAAGTAGTTTGACATTTGATATCCTGTCGTCTTTTACTTGGCCTTATCCCTAACCTGCTCTCTTCTGGGTAAACACCCAGCTTGATTAGTGAAAAAGGGGAAGGGCTCTTGATAAAGTTTTATATGGATACAGGTGTCTTCAGAATATAAAGAATCAAATACCAGAAAAGTTCTTAGAAGGGTTTAAACCTGGAACAAAAATGAAAGAGGTCTATACTAGCAGTCTTGTATGTTTGAAGTAGATCGTCCTTCTTGGCTTGTTCTTTCCTTGGTAAGCATGTTGTTAAACAACATTAATTAATTTACCAAAGGAGTGTTTTTGGTGCAATTTGACACTGGAACAAGTATGAAGTAGTCTGATAGTATATTTCACTTTATCCATCATTATCAGGGTATTATAGCGTATATTCGAGTAGAGCTTCCTTGGGGTTTAACATCTGTTTTTAGTTATACTTCGGTCAAACACCGAGAGTGTCTTGCAGAATGAATGATTATGGCTTATCGTGATTTCAATAATAATATAGCCATGTCCTGGCTATGTCATTGTCGAAGATAATCGCAAATACAGCCATGAAACACGTTTAAATAAACGCTATACAGGTGGGTAGCTGCAAAAAACTTCTTGTCTAATTTCTAGCAGTCCCACATATGAAATCAGATGAAGGCTTATAGAAATGTCCTTCAAAAAACTAAATGAGAAATTATCAGCGATCTACAACTAGACGGGGTATTATGTTTTAAGAAAATCTTATCCTATAAGATCAGGCTTTAATAGCATCCGTTCGACTTTTAAAAGTGAACGTGTAGCATTAAAATGCATTACTTCTCAGACTGTTTAGGACTCACAGACAGGACGTGATGCCCTTCAACCGAGTGTATGTCTTCTGAATTAAATGTTTACGGTACGGAGAGCAAAACCATAGTAGCGAGAACGGTGTGATAGTTGACAAATTTATCGCGACAGGAGAAAACTCGGGCTCTTCCTAAAGGTGGAGAAAACATAGAAATTACATGAAGTTCAGATTAAAGGGTGCGAAAAGTCAGTTGTTAATGTGGTTGTCTAGTACTGTTTTCGATTCCCTCTTTAGGGGGAAAGAGAGACTTGAAAATAATTTTGGCACGGTGAGTATGGGACCACATTTTGGTACATATAATTTGTATGTTTTAAGGTTGTAAATTAAGATGTTACAAAGATTTAATAAATATTTATGCACCATATTTGTCCCTTTCGGCTAACAAATGTGTTCAACCTGGATTTGGGTCATGTTTATATTTTCAATATATTCATAAATATTATCACAATTCAGGTCAAATGCATATGTTTCGACATAAACAACAAATTTTCAGTCAAATAAATTTATAGACATACATCACATCCTTATTTGGAACATTATTATGCAACGAAGGTAAATACCAAAAGTTGGTCCCAAATACCCTTTATATGAAAATGTTTTCAAATTCCCGTTTCCGTTGAAAGGAAAAGAAAAATAAAAAAATATTAAACATCATATTTGAAAACAAGTTTTAATACTCTTTGATCTGATTTTCCCATCACTTTTATATTTTCTTCTCCTTTAATTCAAATCAGTTAGAGTTTTATTGTAACTGGATATCACACCACAATGCCTTCAAGTTTCGTTGACACGTGTACACAATACCGTGAAAGTATGTATCCCCCGACCCATGAAGAGTGATGTTTGGTTATGACGTCAAATCTAATACTCCTCCCACCCACCCAACCTCCGAAAAACAAAAACAACTCATAAAGTACTAGGATCCCAGTGAAACGTTATACCTCAATGAGTGCACTTTCGAACCGGACAAAATGAAGCATCGAGGATGACTTAAAGGATTGTATTAACACTGAAAACGCCCTTCACATGGCTGTGCTTGCAATTGATCAATGTAATATTTCATATACTGGCACACAATTATTCTATGTGGATACCAGTATAGCAGATGCTATACGGTGTATACTTACTGGCTACTCGGGTATCTTTAAGAGGATTTGTTTTTCTTGGGAGTTTAACACCTGCGTTCAACCTTACTTTGGTCAAATACGGTCATATACCAATAGTGTCTTTCTAGAATGAATGATGATGGTTTACGACCACTTCCATATAGCAGCCATATCGTGGCGATATCCTTGTCAAGGATTACTCTAAATGCCAACATAACGAAAACATCAGAGAATGTGTCACTTCTAGACGAACGTTTATTTGAATTGGTGGTTGTTGACGAAAACCTCAAGCACTTTCCATACATGTTATTGTTGGAGGAACCCGGTGGTCAACCATTACTTCTTTACCAAAATTTCTGGATGTGTTGTATATGAAGGGCAATAAAATGAAGAGTGAAACAAGTGCATTATTAATGTCAGTGTAATAGTTGACAAATAACGGTGAAATCCGGCACCTTGCCTATTTACCTCAGTTAGGGCTTTATTCTAACTGTTCGTGACATCTGTGTAAAAATATTTAATTAACTCAGGAATTTACAGTCTTTCAATACTTTCAACAATTCATAATGTTCTGCACCTGATATAAAGGCGATTATTGTCAATGTATTTAAAAAACGAGGATTGTCAGTGTATTGAACAACGAATCTCAGACGTGTAGCTTTCGTGCTAAACAATTCTTGATTTGGAAGAAAAAGCCTTTTTTGTGTCATTGTGCTTCTGAAAGGAAACGGAGAATAGAACATACATACCTACAAAACGATAACCTGTAAGTATCGGTGAACGGAAAATGAAACATTTCATGCTAGCATATGTATCATCGCATCACAAATGTCTGCTTTATAGTATGACCAATGGGCACTCGAAAATAAATGTTATTCCAATCAGGCCTAATCTCTTTTTATCTACTCTGATTATTTCTTGAAAAATTTGGACATTGAGCTACAACCTAGTTTACAGAGGGCATTGGCAAGATGCATAGAGGTGTCTTCAGACAGCATCGTGAAAGAGATAAGCAGAGGGAAAAAATCCGACTATAGCAGGTTGCAGTAAAATCACTGAAGAAGAAAATCAGTCCGAAAACGAAGATGGAAAGTGGATTGACGACGATAATACTCCTGTTTTTGTTAAATACGAAATACTCACCAAGGGTAAGCCGCCTATACTGTGTCAGATGTGTAGAACATTCACTACCTCTTTTCGTCACCTCTGAAAACTTTTGACTGTTTCTCATCACGAATCCGTCCTAATTTTTATGTATTTTCTTATTTCTTTGGTGGTTTGCGTTACTTGTCGTTTTTGGAAACTGGTCTTTCGACTATTTTGGTTGACGGTTGGTTTACCAATAAGGCGCAATAAGGGCCTAAATATCCAGTTAACAGTTCAGTGTGACATAACCTGACGTCGTACGCTAAAATTTTGGCCGCGTTTTGTGGGTCTTGTCAAGTTGTGTTTGTATACCAAATATGCGATCTCTGTGCCTATTTGTTCAGACCTAATATGTAGTTGTATTTGATCGGAAAATAAGAACTGGCCCCTTTTGAACTGTGAACTGCTAACTGTGAACTGTGAGCCAACTTTACACACGTATGGGGAGGGTTTTTCTGAATACATTCTAGCAGGGTTTGCTCAGAAATGTCAAGATAAAAGACCAATTTACTCAATAATGGAACTTGATAAAAGTTAAAATTTTCCATAATTAGGTGCATATGTCCACAATTTAACTGGAGGTGGGACAATTTGTGATTAAATTTGGTTAAAAAACTAATTAATGACGAATTTTGTCACACTTAATGCTCCTTCAGACATTGTGGTGTCTTTCTTCTTTTCTATTTGTCAAACGTTTGTGTGGTGACATAATGCTATGAAACTTGGCAGACATGTAGCTATATACCTAAGCTGAAGAACGGCCCCACAGATTTTTGATATTTTTTAAAGATATAATCAAAAGTTTCGAAACTGTTTTAATTTTCGAAAGTTTAAGCATTAAATGAGCGAAAACAATTTGAAAATTAACGAAAAAAAAATAGCAATTTGAAAAACAGATCTGATTTTATTCAATCATTCTCTTTATATTAAATAATAATAAAGTTTTTTTGAAATCAGGGGTGGTTTAGCTTTGAGAATAGACATATATATGGCCATATTTGATCAATATTTTGGGCTACGCAAGGCAAAATGTGTAATTTTGCCCACGAGGAGCTCTAGTATGCTTAAGTAGGAAACATTTACGACGATAATCCGGTTGCCTGTGTCAAATGTGACGCATTCACGGCTATAATCCTACAGATAGCGTCAGATTAGAGGTACTGAAAACGATAGTCTGACTGGAGGTGCTAAATGTGAAGTATCCATGATGGTAAAACTGCTAGTTGCTTCATATGTGAAGTATTCAACACGATCAAAAATCTCGTTGTATGAAGTACAGTGTATTGGGGACGATAGTATAGTTAGATTTGTTACATTGCAAATGTGAAGAATTCGCGACCATAATGGTTTCTGCAGGTGTGTTCATTGTGTACAAGTATGTAGTTTTGCGACTAAACTAAGTCAAACGATGGTAAGCAACACAAAAGACACAAAAATGCCGTAGTCATGATACTGGTAAAACCGAAAGGCAAGCTTTGTTGGTAACTAGGGATATTCAGCTAAAATGAGTTGACATAAGTGTGGGTTGATTTATTTCCTCTAACTTTGAGATCCTTTTCGGGTGTGTATGATGTAAATATGAATGTCTGAGGTAAACTAGGTGACAAATTCTCTCATTAAATAGATTGATAAATATACACATGATTATGTTGGTTGAGCATTTTATACACGAATGGCTAGGTTCACATGAAATTTTTATTGCGACACGATTAATCTACTCTTAAAGACGTCCATGGAACACACTAGTAAATGAACTTTTGGTCTTGCTGCAGCCACTGACAGCCTTGTGGATTTTTTGTTGACATCTGAAAGGGTCGATGCTCTGCCCTTGAAAAAAGAGGAAATTGGCTCCTGCAGGTAAAGACCTGCTTAAAGTCAAGATGTCAAAAGAGTCATGTTGAGATGAGAGAAACCAATTAAGTGTTTACCTGTCACAGCTGAATAATAAGCAGATGGGATCTATACAGAAGTAGACCATTCTGGATTTTCCCTCTCCTTCCAAACTCTTTTTTTCTCGCCTAACCACACAAATTCATTAAAAACAGATTGCGTTGCTTGAAATTTACCAACAGTTTAACACGACATAGAGGCACATGTGCTGTGGAAGTTCACTTATGGGGGTTTCTTAAACACAGGCTGAAAGTTTCATACCTTACTTTTTGGAGGATGGAGGGACAATATTATCTGGTCACCATTTTGACAAAAATCCAACAAAAGTTAAATTGTGATTGTTTTTAATGATTAGAGAAAAGTTAAAAAACAAACAAACGCCTAAAATCACATTGTAGCAGGAAGATTTGGGTTGTAAAGATACAAAATGCATTGTGAAGGTACCACCATCGGAGAGGAAAACAATACAGATAATTACAAAAATCTATAGTTTCTCCCGGAAGATAACGTCCAAATCTGGATGGAATATTCTGGCTTCCAAACGCAAATCAGTCCACGTAAGAATGGAATCCACAGTCCTTGAGAATTCTCAACTCGAAGGATGACGGTCTTGTACGTGACAAACAGCAGTGGGCACGGTACGCGAACTGTGGTATATATTCAACTCCCCGGCAAGGTGCAACTCTCCAGGTCGGACAGGTTGACAATAGCATCGGTGATGCCGAGCTGGCGATGTACGTTTCACTCATCGGACATATTAACAACAGCACTTTCAGGGTAAACTGTCATGAAATGTACGTAATCGCACAAAGAGACAATGAGCGATAAAAGCTCCAAAATAACGTCTCAGAAAAATAGCAAGTGACGAAACAGAAGCTCACAAAGTGCTACGTGCAGAAAAATGAAGTACAAAAATGATGTATGTCGAATGGTATGAAAGTCGATATGTCCAAATCCCACAAAATCCGTCTAAATGGAAGAGAAATAAATGTACTCTCAAGTGGATATAAGTAAAATGACTGCCCTCAAGTGGACTCGAGGCTGCGAGCTTCACTACTTCGTCGCTCATATTTATAGACTAATGTAAAGAAAATGATTTGATCGTAAACATGTTTACAACATAGGTACAGCTTTCCAGAATGTGCGCTTTATGTACAATGACACGAAACTTATAATCACCAAAACCTCGAGAAAGCCCGAGTGAATTCCAGTCAAGGTCACAGAGGGGAAAATGTAGGTCAGATACTGACCCGGTTCGGGCAAAAACAAATAAAAAAATATAATACAATATTTCAAAGACGGCGTTCCTAACAGTGTGGATTACATGGTAGGACTATTACACGCATATATAAATAAAGACAACAAATGTGACCCTAGAGAGGCTGGACTACGTAACTCATCCGTGGTAGCAATACACTTTGTGTATTCTGGCGCCCAAAGACATCTTGAACTCAACATTTGAGTATCCTGAAGATTATATTTCAATCTTTCTCCTGCGGATGTTGGCTCTGGGGATTTCTAATCATGGAAGTTCTGATTAAGCTCATCCGGTCTTGTTTTCTTGTCAGCAGAGTTTGATGGTGTCAGTGTTGTGATCAATAGACAATCAAACCAGAACAGTGATCCGTAAATGTTATCCATGAGACATCCTTAAGCAGCCCATACAAGAATAAAATTGAGGACAAAGCCATTGAAACAAGAGAGATTGCTTCCGCCTTGAAACTGTTCCATGGGACAATAAATCCTTATCTGTGGCCATTTGTCACTTGTAGTATCAATCTCAACTGTCGTGATCAGATAACCAACAGTAGACACCAAAAACCGTCTCTGTCACGCGTAAGCAGCAAAACACATGGATGATTTGGACGTAGTGTTCGCAACCTTTCGCATGTCCTAAAAGGTCCCCTCTCACGGGTATTTAGAGTATGAACATGATACGCCAGTCAGTTATGCTACATATAAATATGACATTGTTACAAGATATGTTAGCACTTTTCATAACTGTAACGGCAAGAATCAATACCGACATTTCCCATAGGATCCCACAGTACTCAAGAATAATACAGTGTTTTTTTTTTAAAAAAAGAACATTTCACTTATACGACGGCGGCCAGCATTATGGTGGGAGAAAACGGGGCGGCGCCTGGGGAGAAATCCACGACCATCTATCTGTTGCTGGCAGACCTTCCCATGTACGGTTGGAGAGGAAGCCAGCATGAGGTGGACTTGAACTCACAGCGACCGCATTAGTGACAGTCCTCTGGGTCATTGCGCTGCGCTAGCGCGCTAACCGACTAAGCAACGGAGACCCCTAACAAATTAACGGGAAACATGTCATTATGGGACTCTTGGGAATGTCGGACTTGGATCTACGACAGAAATTTTGATTTTCGTTTCCATGTTTTAGAACGAGGAAAAAAAAGAGAAAAGAAAAATCAGACTGTATTTTCCTGTTTTCACAACCACAATTAAGTACTATATAGAAATAAATGAAATAAATATTTGAAAAAAACGCAACTAAAAAACGATCATAGCATTAACATTCCACACGTGTGAAGGCCCGACAGCAACCTGCGGATGGTCGTGGGTTTTCTCCCGGGCTCTGCGTTCTTGAGAACGGCATAACACACCAATCAAGTAAATAAATAAATGGTATTAACATTCGAATATTTATACTGCTGACCCGCTATATCATTTCTGTCGTGTGTTCCATTCTTTTAAGGGTTCATGAAGAATTAAAAACTACAGACATCCAGAAGTGTGTGTTTTGCCTAATTCAGTGCCTCGTTGTATTTGGATTACTCTGTAGAACAGTGTCTTAAAGTAATCGGATTCAGTTACTGATATAATGGCGATTCCGCCTAATTAAGGTAATTCAGATATAAGTTGTGCATCTCTTCTTCATTCCCACCCTGGTGATGACCTACTGTGAGCGAAACGGTAACATATTACTCTTTAATTACAAAGGAACAATGGTCAGATCGGTTTGGTTCCGAGACGAAAGGAATCCCACAGTGCCTTGTATACCAAATTACAGCATAACTTGCTACCAAAATTCGCACCAACGTTTAAGATAGGTGCACAGTGCATGAGCGTTGAAACTAAGACCACGCGTACTTTATAGCTTAAACTCTACCATGTATAATCCGTTGAGCTAGTGCAAGTGTGGTAGTAATGGGAATACAGATGACCACTAAGACGAAAGAAAAAACACTGATTTATTTACTTGTTTAACATGCTCTACTCCATCCTGTTTGCTATCCCAGCCATATGGCGTCCTCCAGCTCCCCAGCGCCCAAGTGTATGTGCTTTTATAGGTTACAGAGGGGTTTTCGCGTGGCAAGGGAGCTGTTATACATGTACGTCATGTATTTTTTTGAAGGAGGAACAGCCACTGACCACTGAGTACACCAACGGTAGAATTTGCAATAGCCCACCAAGTTTTTCTAGAGAGACTAAATTAGACCACATTTTTTGAATGGGGATTTGGATCAACGCTGTGTGGTCTAAAGTTCATTTCTGCATTTACGATGACGTGGACAAAGTTTGTGGACAAACTAGTAACGTATTACTCATGTAGTACGAGGGAACAATAGTCAAGTCCGCTTTGGACCGAATCGCCCTTGCGCGGGAAAAGGAATCTCATTATAATTAGGCAATAAAGTCTTCTATAGCGCATAAACTAAGACAAATTCTGTGAATTGTAGTGAGGCTGCTTCAACGAGCTAGGCGAATCTTATCTCTGGGAAAGTGGCATTGATGTTTATGATCTTAGACTGCTTTTGACAGTAATTCGTTATGGCTGCAGGCCCATAGTAATAAGTGTATCGGGAGGGGGAGGGGCAAAATTATGGAGCCAGAATGGCTACTGAGGGTTAAAAATTGAAAATTTGTCAACTACAAAGTACCTCAAACAGCGAATAATCAATACACAGCGCCCAAAGGGAATATCGGAACCTCATAACAAAGAGTTCAGAGTGATTTGGCGATCTCATTTTGCCGTCAATGGAAAGAAGTTTGTTTCACATGAATAGTCTTTCGAGGTTTCTCTCTTCACACTCCGTTCTCACTGAGCGAAACTCAGAAATAGTAGAATCTAACTATTTATCTCTGGGTTGATAATGTAATCCGATCACATCGACTATTCCATGGTGGTTAGGGCAGGTGGAATCGGCTGGGGACTAGCGCTCCACAACATAACCCATCACACGAACTGAACAAAACGGAGACTGCTGTCTTGACCAATTTATCATTGTTGGCTCGGGGCCTCTGTTTCCGGTATGGTGCCAGCTCCTCTTTCTTGTAAAGTGGTTTTGGTTGACTCTGTCAGACAGCTGGCTTGATCCATAAGCAGACACAGAAAGTCCCGAGAGAGTTTAGGATAAAAATTCTACTGCCACGTTCAAAGACGAACAATCAGAACGTTTTTAAAATTGATAAGGAACATGCCAACTCAACCTGTCAGAGAACTGACCTTGGTGACCTTATTCAATCGCCTATTGTCTGTCCATCTCCTTTAATTAAACGACTATCTAATGAGGAGACATCAAGGCGAGGGAATACAACGCCTGGAGAATACCAAATAAAATCTCGGCCTATTTTTCCTTGAAGGCATGTCATGTATAACATACACTGTGAATAGGTGCTGGGGAACGAAATTTCCAAATAGATTATAATGAAAAGGAAGATTAAAGCATTGGAAATTACTTTTCGCGGATGGAGTGGGTGGTTGCAATCATCTTTTGGGAATACACAGAATGGATATGATTCCCTACGCCAATAAATCCATCTCAGCGCAAATAGGGGCTTGAGTCGGCCTGGTAACATATGCCTAGAATCCATATAGAGTAGAAAGTAAAATTATGTTCTCATCATATTGGCTGTAAACATAATAGTTTAAAGATTGTAAAGAATGCCGTTATTGAGGCTTCCATTTCGTGAATGCGTCGTCTATTTCCAGATTTATAATTCAGATTCATTGTCGCAGGTACCAAGCAAACTTTTCAATTTTGTTTTCAAACACCAAATTTCAGATAGTCTTTAGTGATATTTTTACTCACCATAACCTCATTTTTGTGGGTCCTTTCTCTTGAAGCTAATGTCATTATTTTTTGTGACATCATTATTGTTTGGTCGACTGATTTAGTACAAAGTCTTGTGTGGACTAAGAACTAAGAAAACACAACTGGCTTGGTTTTGCTTTTTGTCAAATTTTAGCTAATTACACTACAAATATGTTTTTCACGTGAGAGGAAAGATAGGAGAATGGAGAATAAGAAAGGGAAATAAGAAAATATGACCGAATTTCACCACCGATGGGGTTCTAGTATCCTTAGGTGTGACAAGCGGTTTAGCGGTACAGTCATCAATGTCCAAAAAGTAATCGATGAGGATTTATATTGGATATATACTTACAGTAATATTTCAGCTTGGTACATTACACCATAGAAACAAGAGTTCAGAACTAAACACCTGACTGAAGTGGAAAACATATCCATCGTCGGGTTTGAAACTGATATACTCGCAGCTAAAGTGAACCTAAAGTCTGCCACCATATATACATAGAAAATAGAAGTAAGCCACAGGAATTACAGAAATGTACTTAAAATATTCAATCGCCCTTTAAAAGCCGTATATTGAAGTAAATATGTTGTAGAAGCCATGTAGTCAATATGCCCTGAAAACGTCTCGCGATGCAAGAGAACTCCGAAACAATCTGACGTCACTTCATATGGTTAACATTACAAAATGGCGTCACCAAATGAGTGGCTAGGGAGTGAAAATCATATATAATTTATTCTATTGATAAGCGTTATAGAATTTTTCAAATATTTTTAGAACACCTGTGGAAAAATTCTTTTGGAAAGTTCACTCTCTAACTTTACGTTCACTTTAACGCTATCTCTACGATATATAGAACAACTGACATATAAATACATGTGCCTTTCCTTAGACTCAGATATGTGATGCCAGTAAGTACTACATTGCTGAGAGAGCGACCTTAAGCACCACCGTGGCCGAGCGGTTAGTGCGATAGAGTAGAACAATGTCTCAGGGGCCTCCACCAACGTGGTGGCAGTGAGTTTAAGTTCAGCTCATGCTGGCTTCCTTTCCGGTCGCACATAGGAAGGTCTGCCAGAAACATGCTTTAGGTAAGGATTTCCAGCAGCATGAATGGTCAGGGATATCCAGCAACATGAATGGTCAGGGATTTACTGTGAGGCTCTTTCCGGTTTCCTGCCACCATAATTCTGGTTGCCAGATGTGCAAATAAAATGTTCTTGAGAACGGCGTAAAAGGGCAATCAAAAAACTAATTGAATAAATAAATAAATACAGTTAAGGAATAGAAACGAAATACACAAGCGTATTCTTTTTGGCATCTAGTAAAACTATCCCACCACTTGACACCCTCAAACAGCCCTCGTCCAGACTACAACGGGGGATTGTTGTGTTGACCTGAACAACCATGTTTGCATGTATGAATATATAAGTGTTTCGTTAAGACACACCTATCTGGATCTAGTCTTTCTGATGCGTTTAAATGGATAAAACGGAGTTTAAATTTCGACTTGTTTTAACGGGCTTGGCTGAATGGCCCCAGCAGTTTGTACATGAAGTATTTGACAAGATCTTACCTGTAAATGTACTGCTCGTGAAGATGCGGACTATTTTCGGGTCGAGATGACAGTCGATGTCAAGGTTTCCTCTCAGTGTTTCTCGCAGTTTCTCCTGTTCGCTGTACGTGGCTTTTAGCGAAACTTCCTGGAAACGGGTATTGACTTTCTTGATTTTTACGCGGACTTCACTGTCACTTGTTTCAACGTCAGCCTCGTGGTCATGGGGAGAGTTATTGCTAGAAGGACACACAAGAGTGATAGAGGCACCATGAGTAAACTGTACTGTGTACAGTTGTGAAGTGAAGAAGATTCTAACTCGAGAAACTCCCAGGAGATCTTTTTGCGATGTATATTTGCATTGTTGAATGCCTGTTGGAATCTTAGTGAACATGTTAGTCGTTTTGCACGCTTAACGAAATGGGCAGCATAAACAATTAAGCATAATTATGCAGGTTTTACGTGCTAAATATATGATAGAATGGTTCGTTCGGATAGACAAACCCGGTGTCTTGGGAGCTATTTATCAGTCAACCTTTACTATATCTATGTAGGTAAAAACGTCAGATTTATTTGATTTACGAATGATTTTGAACCTACATATAATAGTTGCGTTGTATCTCGTATGTAAAGTATGCAACACATTACAAACGTATGACTTACTGGTGTTTGTTTTATTTATACGACAGCAGTCAATTTGATCAGAGAAATATTAACACCAGGAGTAGAGCACCCGTCTTTGTCAAGTAACTGACAGCCTTTTCAAATCTGACACAGATAATATCCACGCGTTCAACGTGAATGTCATATATCGGGAACACCAGTGATCTCCTATCGTACGCAACAGCATGTAATCGCCCCCTCGAGCGTGTATCAACCGCTTGTTACTGTCAAATCGCTGGGGGCTATTGAAGCAGCTAGGGAATCTCAAAATTGTCTTGTACAAAACTGGTCTTGGGGCCGATGACTTATGGACCTGGGCTGATTGTAGTTGACATTCAGATTGTCAACATACGCACGATTAGCATTGCCGTTTCTCTTTTCCGTCGGTCTACTGTTATGTAGCAGGGTACCACAGTAAGGCGTGTGCACAGGGCACAAAATATTCAGAGCAGGATCAGTCGCCAGCAACACCTCATAGCGTTTTCTACAAACAACAGTATTATCCAGTCCTCGTGTTTGATGACATTACATTGTTGTCGTAAAAGTTTCGCTTTCATCCTTGCCTAAGACTTGTTGTAATTACTGAGAATATCACCACAACCTTTAATATTCTTCAAGAAACAGAGATGCCATTCTCAGATCATATTTTCACATTTTCACAACAGTCATGTCGCTGTTTGAACCATAAAATTAAAAAAAAAGATGGGGAAAAAAACCTGGAAGAAATTTTTCCAGCATTTGCTACGAGCAAAACAAAACTCTCACATGAGGCGCCCATATTGAAACATTGTGACGTCCGTCGGCGAAACAGCTAATGGCATGATAATGGATTTATGTTTGATAAGGGCAAGGAAACAAGCGGGATGCATCAGATTGATTGATGTCATTTATCCCAAAATACCGATAATATTGGTAAGCATGATGAGTGATTGCGATTTTACTTTACAAAAATGTATTCACAACAACAACAACAACAATAGATCACAGTTTCCTATAGCAGTTTCAGATTATTGGGGACCATCGAGAAACAAATTCTTTGTATAACCTCCCGTCTTAATCTGTTTGAAGTTATTTTCACGACTGTAATATGCGGCAGTTTTAATCTTCAGCCGTTTAGATCTCTGGGTGAGACTTTCAGATATAGCCTTTAGGATGGGTTTTCACTCTCCCACTTCACAACAACGCCTAAGCAAACATGCGCTCAATGTCATTGCGAAAACCTTTTTCTTACCTGAAGGTGATATTTTTCCGGTGAAATTGTTGCAGTCTGACATACTTATGTTTCCCATTTCTATCTGGTAACATTAGGGGACCGTCGGCTTTACTGGACGCACTGCCCATTTTTGAGGTGTAGAGTTCAGTTGGAAATGCCTTTAGTAAAGCGAGTTTGTGATCCCGGAGCTGAAAATGGCAGGGAAAATGACGTCTGTGCTAACGTGCTAAGGCCAACCGGCGGTATTCAGTCGTTGTGGCTTGTCACTGGTTCTTTGCCTTTGAATTAATACCCTTTTCAGACCCCACTGTTGTGCATTTAATCGCATTGACTTTGTGCACTTGCACGGAGTTTTTCGTAACTACGTTCACTGTTATGTCCGGGACAAGCTGCTATTGTTTACTGCTAAACCTCTCTCATTGTTGTAAAATGCTACGCTTCACTGAGCAGATTACCATCTATCTGACCCAACGTCCTGAAATCAACATTTAGTACCATACCTGTGTTAGGAGCACGTTTATCCTGCTAGGATTAGGTACTAATGAATAGAAGGGTCTATTTTATGTAACAAATACCCCATTATTTATTGATTTGCACGATGGAAAACGCGTAAAGTTTTTTTTTATTCTATTTAAAAGCGACAACTACAACCTGTTTTAACTTTTCGCCTACATTCGGCTCTCTGTAAAGTTAGTTATTTAACGATACGTAACACCACAAGCCCTACACATTGACATGACAGAAGTCCATTTTATGCATTTGGAAAGCTTTTTTCTAATTCAGAATGTTAAACTTCATATAGGGCCATGATTTCATTGCCTCGAATGAAGTCATAATTATTCAGAAACAAGTGGCTTGCTGGAAAATGGGAGGGGTTGAACATGTTTTGAAGAAGATCAACACTAGTTAATTAAACTGTGATCGACTTAACTCCAAATCCTGTTTCCGACACTGCGATTTTCGAAATTGTTTTTAAATTTCACAATTGTATAACCTTAAAAAGTAAAATTTATTTTATCCCTTGTATAGCTATATTACAGTATGGCTTCTGATTTTCAGGGCTCTATGGATTCCGTCAGGGAAATCTGCTGTAAAAAGCCATTGTAATCCATTCTCGGTAATACTACTGTAGACTGTAGTTACTTTTCCGAGTTGGTTCTAACCGCATGGCGTGCTGCTATTGTAAAACAATTTACTCTCCTCTCCCATTGTCCAGCATGCCACCGGTTTTTAGGTAATTGTGACGTAAGCCGACGTAATAAGTGCTTGGTATCGAAAACAGGCTTATGGAGTTTAACATTATGAGTTATAAAATGTACTCTAGCTGCATTTTCCATGTAACAGTAAGTCCAATATATCGTCGAGTAAAGCTTGTGGTGACGAGTCACTGACTAAAGGCAATTCAGGTAAAGAGTATGACGGATTTCACACATAGGTGAATAGGTATTTACACATAGGTATTTATTTCTTTATTTTATTTAATTGATGTTTCACGCCACAGCCAAGAATATTTCACTTATACGACGCCGATTGGTATTATCGTGGAATGAAAGAGTCCAGGGGAAAACCACGACCATTCGCAGGTTGCTGGCAGGCCTTCCCACGTACGTATAACTGAACATATGCGAAACGAGAAAAGAAACAATTATATAATCTATCGAGTTTCACGATAGACGAGATATATATCCTTATACTCTTGCGATACAGTAAATGTTTGTATTTTTATGTTATTGTTGTAAAATACTTCCTGTGTTAGTTTGGAAGTACATGTACACCTAACTGTGCAATCAGGGCGTGATGTCATTAGCTGTTTACGTATAAACATGTATTTTGAAACATTCCACTTATGCATGTGATTATAAGACATGACCAAGACCCAGGGGCTTTGGTGTGTTACGACACAAAAAAGACAACACAGTATGGAGGAAAAAGGAAAAGTAAAGTCCAAAGTTACACTTGCGTGTAGCTTTCCGTGCTCCTTTCTGAGTCTTCTTTCGCACGGTCACGAGTTTTTCCTGTGCTTTCATTGGCTAAAAATGAATGATGAGATGCTTGATTTTCCAAAATTAAGTGTACACACCTCTGCTTCACAACGTGGTCAGTGATATGATACATATTCACGTGTTACGGAGTATACCTAGTTAACGCCATCTTTACAATTTTTGACAATATCGCTGGATATGAATTTCAATCAGACAGACAGATGTGTTCTTAATCAAACGTCTATACCACTAGAGCATTTGCTTAGTGTGACAGTCTTATAGTTTCTTATAGTCTGTTTCTTTTAACTTGTCGCCTGCATTCAGCTATGTGTAAAATCAGTCATAGACACTACCAAAATTTAGCTTTAGTGGCACTTAAGACCTCAACTTCTACACAATGATATGGTAGACGTACATATCATTGAAGAGTAATTGCAGTTTTTCTAAATCATAATGGTAATTTGCTTTCGACACCAAGAACTCACTGACTTCTGCCACGTCATAATTATTAAAAAACAGTGACATGCTGGGTTATGGCCTCGAAGATTAATTTGTTTTAGAACGACAGACCCCCGACAGAACCTGTGACGAGTACAAAACCCACACTACAATCTCTGTGAATAGACTACATTGTTTATTTATAAAAGCATTCGAATGTAAGCCATACTGTCACGAAATTATATAGATACAAGACACATAATAAATTACATTTCCTAATGTTATGTTATACTGAAACTTGAAAACCCTTTCTAACATATCAGTGTCAGAAACAGGGTTTAGAGTGAAGTCGATCAGGGTATAGGGGAGTATTTCGACAGAGACTATGATTTTACAGAGAGTAAAATATTGGCGAAAAGTTGAAAGAAACAGACCATAGACGTGTTTAACATAAATGAATACGATAACGATTATGTGCGCTCGTGTGCGTGTCACATGCATCTGTCATGTAAACAATATTTGAAAAGTGCATCATTTAATTGCACAGTCTTCGTTCACCTAGATTCATTCAGGGACGCATCAATAAACTGGCGTAAGAAATCACGTGGGATGCAACACGCGAACAGCTACACAGTCTTAACACAGGTCAAACAACAACAGAAACAAGAAAAAAGAAAAGAAATATCCAAATAATTAAGGCTGGTAAAAACTTTAAAAATGGAACTTGTTGCTGCCTCGCTTTGAGCTCAGCACTGAGAGGTTACAGCAACGAAGCAGAACTGATCAGCTCGGTGTCAGTGTAATGTGACTGAGTGTCATGTCTGGTGTCTTCCGCCTCACGTTCCATTGGCTACAGCACTTTGACGACATGGACTCTCCCTGTCACAATAAGACAGTGTATATATATATATACACTCATCGTCGTCACATGACTGAAAAATTGTTGTTTACGACGATAAACCCAAGCATACATACATACATACATACATACATGCATACACATGACATATCCGCTTAATATTCAACAATAGATGCAGGCTGCATCCTGCCGCTTAAAACTGGAATAAAATCGTTCTCTTCGGATACTTTGTGTTCAGTTTGTGACAAACTTATAGTGGAATAAAAGCTTTTAAAGACATGGCTTAGTATTGTTTCCTCTCTGCGATGATATTATAGAATATTATAGACATGGAGTGAGGACTTAAAATCACTGTAAATGCAAAAAACCGTCGAAAGAAACCTTCTATAATTATTTTTGTGGATTGATTTTAAAGTGAACATATCTTGGAACAAAATGCAAGTATATGTTTAAGAGTTTGTTAGGAGATGTTTATGCGTTCTCCCTTTAAACGTAAATGTTACAATATCATGATGTTCTAAACGTGACGTCATATACTAAATGTTGCTGTACAGGGGTGCCAACATCTTAAAGCGATACCCTGTATAACGAGTGCTTGCAGGTTTGGGATGAATAGCGTAAAATTAACAGTTTTGACATTCATAAAACAGAATGCAACACGTGAGAGAGTTAATATGAAGTGTAAAATAGTTTCAGATTATAGGATTTTCCAATCGATTTGTAAAGCGTTCAATATATGCCATTCTTCCCTTTTTACTGCCCAAATGTTGGGTTTCACATCATTAAAGATATGTACATGTCAATTCAGCTTGAAAAGAGTTTGAAGATCGGGTAGACGGATTTATCAAACAAACTGCTTCCCTATGACCGCAACATGGCTGAACCAGTAGGAGTCTTTAGCCACACAAGCTGTCCGAAGGTCTATACAGCCAACAGGCAATTTCAGCTACAACAGCTAGTATATGATACCGACAATGAACTATGATCATTCCTTTTACTATAACTCACCCGGCACGTAATTACTTCCAAAAAATGGATGTCGTGTGGCGGTAATACGAAAGTATCATCTGGCAAAGTATAGATGTGTTGCTAGGTAACATCGGAAACTGTTACCAAGAGTGAATGCTTTGCATTTTTCCGATGAAGGTGACCAGGCCATAGGCAGGGAAGAGAAGAAACAACACGGCAAATCTAAATAGCCCTTACTGCGACGACATGCGCCAATGCGGGTGCTTCATGCGCTATTAAAATACTTTTTCAAACTGTCAATTAGAATATTTACATTCGACCATTCATAATCAGTATTATAACAATGACAATGTAAATTAACTGGACATCGGACATGGCTTCCTGCGTCCTCCTACCATAATGCTGGGCACCGTCATATAAGGGAAACATTCTTGTGCTGCACAGAACACCAATCAAATAAACATATAAATAAATCAATATCCGACACATTCGTTTATAAAAGTTCAATAGTTTCTTCTTCTGTTTTGCACAGACAGTTGAATTAAAAGTAATGTCACGTGATGAGACTTCAGGGTTTGGGAATCCCTTCATTGTCATTTTGTGGTGCACGATGATGAATAGAAAGGTTATCAAGTTACCACACAATATGTAACGTTATGGAGTATTAGGATTAACGAAATCAACCTTTCGTTATCAAACTGTCACTGGAAAAAACTGACATAATGTAGCTTGGCGTAAAGGCGCGGCAATAATTTTTTTTTAATGATCGATAGGCCATTTTCGTTATGATAGGAGGATTAAGTTTTCAATCTCATTGGCCTCCTTCCCAATTTCTCTTTAATGACCAAAATTGATAGGTTATCTAAGCGTCGAAACCGACATTCGTATTCCAGCCGTGGGCCAAAATGGGCGTTCCGGGTCAATAATCGCAAGAGCAGTTTCCAAATACGACAAACGGCACAAACCGTGTTATAGATAAATATAAATTAGGACGGATTCACGCAAAGAGAAGCAGTCAACAGTTTTCATCGATGATGAATAAATGTAATGAATGTTGTAGGCGTATTCTAAGACTGTCATCGTATTTTTTATGTGATTCGTGAGTTAAACCTGGGATGTTGACTCTCAGTTTCAATTTTGCCCTTTCAGATTCCTTTGACAATTGACGTTTAACAAAGCTTTGATATAGATACTTTTCCCGTTAAATTAAAACTGGGGAGTGACATTTAAGCAGCCATTACGCAACCTTGTTCTGAGCCCTCAGTTTACTTGTGTTTCATGTGTTCTTGGAGACTTCTTTTCTGGAAAAAGTTCGAAAGCGGATGACATTATAATTACAGCTCGCAAACGGTAAATCATACTGCTATCCGATCACATGATTTTTTTTTACGTCCACCAGCTAAAAATCGGCTTCCCATTGGTGAAGACTTCTTCTGTTCTATGTAAAACACAATGAAGAAATAAATGCCAAACCGGAATGTGTGTTCCCTTGTGGAGTACAAGACTGGAAGCTACATGATGCATATATCCAGTAAACTCAACTCTCCACATAGTCTCTGAAATATTCATATCTTGATCGCAGATATAGAGGGGAAATCGTTTTACGCACTTCATGCCCAGCTGTTTTTTTTTCTTAATTTAGTTTACTGGTCACATGTACAGACTACGAGGCAGGAAATGTTTTTTTTTGTATACTAAAGATTATTTTAGGTTCTGTTACGGTTCTTGATACAAACAGCTCTAAAACAGCATATAAGACTGTCTTTTCATTGGAAATCAATGGGGGAGGGTGGTGGTGTGGTGTTGAGTTCTAACAGTTAGTGAGAAAAAATCACAACTCCACCAAATGGTTCAGTTTAAGCGATTCACGATGCTTGGATGTTATAATGTAATCTAAACTGACAACATGATTCAATCACGCGGAATGTTCTGTCAAAGAGTAAAATTATTTTCAGTCTTCCCGAATATGTCCACACCGTATCAACCCAAATCTGAGCGTCACTAAAATATCCAACATCGGGATGTCAACACATACGGAACAGCCTGTAGTTTCCACAGGCACAACATATCACGTAAACTCGTACCCTGGACTGGATAACTGGGATCTTTTGTTCTGAACCCTAGGTTGCTATCCTTTGTAAATTTGTTTTCTCCTCAATGCGAATTCTCAGTGATCGACGATGGAGATCTACTGACCAATCCTCACCCTTCAAACAAGTCAGATAAGTTCAGGATTCTGGACATAAGAGAAAGAAAATAAAAATTTCCACACTTACAAAGCAAAACAAGTATGAAGGTGATTTTATACATGATGAATATTTAAAGTAGAAAGGTAACACCATCGCGTGATCACCAGAGTCTGGTTGTCAGCGCCCTGGGAAAGGCCGCGTCCGTACATTCCACTTAGGCCTAAAAACATCCTGGTACAACTTTGAACCTTTCATTTGGAGTACTAAACTGAACCCTACTAATAAGGTTCTATACGGAACTTTGAAGGGTGCCATCACAATGGCAAAACATTAAACCCGTAAAGGTTCAATGGCTGAACCTTCTTTTCTAAGTGTGTACAACATCTTACAAAGTTCACATCCACACGCACTGTCAATACACACATGTTTAAGCGCATCTTCAAAAGCCACAGACTTTTGCGAATCCCTTAAATCCAGCCTGAACTGGGAATCACCAGTCCGCAAAAATACTGCTTTCTAGATAGGTATTTGGTTATCGTTTACTAAATGTCGAAATATAGCTTGGGAGAATTTTCGTGGTGACCGTGCAAGGCTGACCTCTGTCGTATCAAAAAGTAATTCTTAACTATTAACGTCAACTAAGGAAGCGAAAGATTTAAACTATGTTGAGGAAAGGTTTGTAAAAGCTGAGGAACGTATTATTAGTTAATATGCTAATCACATGGAGAAAATATTTATATGTATACATGCCACATATTCAAAACAGTAAATGAGCAGAATCACCCCACGGAAGATTCAGAAATAGGGCAGCCTGATTGGGCAAAATCTGACATGATTTG